>WBNP01000932.1:3041236-3066427 GCA_013401095.1 Passerina amoena | reverse complement strand
TACTTTTATTCTGAGCAAAATGTATTCAGTTAACAAAGAAATGGGAAATAGTGATCTTAAAACAATTTTTATGCCAGGATCTGGATTTTTTGGTGGTATAATGAACTGATGTCCTGTAAAAGGTCGAAAAAAATTAGATCAGTGAAAGTATTTGATGGCTAGGAGGAATGTAACTTGTCTGTATTTATACAAACTTTTCCTCTAATAGGACTGCCCAGTTACTTTAATATAATCAATAGGAAAGTCAGACACATGATGAAAACTTGTTCCAATTCTATCCATGTGTATGACATGAAAATGGAGAACTACAGTTTAGATGGACCATTAGAAAACTGCAATGAAACCATCCATTGAATGAACAAGGACATGAAAATGCTCAAGTTATTAATTTAATTTTTGCACAAAAGATTCTTGGGAGAGGTTTGAAGTCAGGTTTCAGAACTAGCAGGTCTCCTGATGATTTATTCTCCAATTTAAGTCCAGGACTGGGTGGCAAGTGAAAGATAATAGCAGTAGATAATTGACAATAAAATAAAAAGCACCTGCAGGTGAAATACATACAATTTATTATTAGCAAACCTGTCAGTCCATAGAGACTCCCAGCTGTGTTCTCCTCATCAGAACAAGGACATGGAGCTGTAGAAATGTTCCACACTCTGCCCTTACATGTGTCATTTCTTGATGAAAAGCAGTGGTCATTTCCTCAAAATTTTATCTACAAGCCTTAATTCTCTGTCCTTTGCTGCTCTGTGCTTTCTCTGTTATTCCAGAAGGTCTGGTAGAGATATTTAAAAAATGGCTTGCAGATTGTGGTCTCTGCCCTATCACTCTTGAAAGCTAACTGTATTTTTTTTACAGCTTGGTTATGCACTTGCTAGGATTACCCTCACACTAAATTGTGGAAAAATCTTTATTACTGGAAATTTGGAGTTTCAATGATTTGCGGATCTGTTTCTAGGGAAGAAAAAAAATGAGAGATTAAAAATCACATGAAAGCAAGACACTGAAGGTAGGAAAAGTAAATGAGGCTGAAACAACGATCATGATTTTACCTGGGTTTTCTTTGTTACTACTAATGGTTATTGCCATCTGAGAAGGAAGTGTCTATTGGTTAGAGAGCCAGTGAATTTTACATATTAGTATAAGTAATAAATGTTTTTCATTTTCACAAAAGTTTTTCATGCTTTATTGACCCGTCCATGGAGACCTGTCATTGAAGATACAATTCTTGTGTATTCTATTCCAAAATCACAACCAGTAGAGGACAGTGTTTTCAAAAATATCAGAAGAATGGCCATAGATTGTTGACTGGCTGATGATAACATTATACATGACATTGCTTTCAGGTCAACATTTCTGAAAATGATAAAACTTTCTAGGGAGTCGATTCGACCAGTCACAGGTAGTACAGGTAAGCATTGTTGGAAAAAGGTAGCATTTTGTAAATTCTGTGAAGTCTGTCTTGCTAAAATGCTTCCTCTGCTCACATTTGACAAACAAAAATGTGTAAGGCAAGCAATCCAGTTACTAATAAAAATATTCTATCTCATAGTTGTATATTATCAAACTCTGGGGAGTCTTTTTGCATTGCAAAGTTAGTATTGCTCCAGAAAATTCTCTAGAAAGTTTTGATGTGACCTTTTTAAACAGTATTTTCCTCCATCTTGCATATTCTTATATGGCTTTGCCCAGGTCTACAAGAAAATTAATATATGTAGTAAGTGTTGGGATTTTTTCAGAAGAATAAGAGCTCACACATACACATACAAAAAAAATATAGGTTTTGACAACAGAAACAAATTCTGAAATCTGAGAATGAAAATAAGTAGAATTGAGATAAAGATCTGCCATGCCTTTAATAGATATACTACAGCCAACAGATTAGAATTACAATTTACATGAAGGATCAAAGATATAACTGTTATGTATGCGTGTCCTGTTAAAAGCAAAACTAAACAGAAAGCCTAGTGACATGCAATTAAATATTTGCAGAAGGAATTCTTCAACAATAATGATGTTAATAACAGCAAGCTGTAAGTTGTGTTCCAGACATCCATTAAAAAAAATTGATTACTCCTAGGAAGTTGCCAAAAGATTCTTGGAGTTTGATGCTATCAATTCATCAGAGCATAAAAATACATTTGAACTACACGACCTTTAGGACATTTTATTTGGTTTTCATGTTTGAAACTTAATCTATTAACTAATTTTTTTAGGTGAAAAATTGAGTGGCAAGAGCATGAGGTGTTTTCATCTTTAATTTTCTTCACTAGAGGCATTAGAATAATTTGCAGGAAAGCCTTTCCCTTCAGTACTTGAAAGTTAAATACAGACACGTATTTGTGAAAACAAGACTATTCTTACCTGCAAACTATTTCATTCCTTAAATTAATGCTGACTTCTTCAACCATGTAAATTCATCATGTTTAGATGTCGTTTCTTACAACCTTTATAGTAGCAGCATATTTTCTCCTCGATTCAGTCTGTCCATCGGAAGCAAGCTCAAAATAGCTGAAACGATCTTTTCAATCACACTACATGGGATCTAAAAAATCCTCTACTTCTTTCTGATACTTGGAAGCAAACTGAATGCATTTTGACATGTTGTTAAGAAGGTCTACTTTTGTTTTCAAGAAAAGCAATGGAGAGATGCAAGGCTCACAAGGAAATAGAATTAGTCTTCCACTTTATAACAATCCTGAACCCAGGATCACAAGTCCCAGGAAATGTAACATTACTGTCATAATAATAGGAGAAATTCTGTAAATCTTTATTTCCTTAAGAAAAGAGTGAAGTAAGGAAAATGGCCATGAGAAAAAAAAACTTTTGGGTGTGCTGCATGTTACTTCTAGACAGTATTATCTTTCTTAACAAAAGCGTCAACCAATTTTATTTTTATTTCTGCTTCCTTTTCTTATTTTATATTACATTTATTACGCAGATATAAGAAGCATAGCTCTCGCTAGATCTCGGAAGAAGGTTTGATTTAAGAACAATAATTTAGTATATAAATCTCCTGTGACCTGAAGACATCTCCTTTCCCCAATTAGATTTTTGTTGGATTCTTTTTCAGGTTTTAGAAATAAGGCTGAATGATGAGGAAAACCACTGGATTCATGCCAAATAATTTGAAAGGTAGGTTCTTAGTGGTAGCTTACTCTAATTTTTTTTATAAATATGTTCAGAATTTCTGTCTTTTCAAAGATATTCTGAAGCACATTTATGACATGATTTATGACAGCTGTCACTTCCACAAGTAGCCCCATGGATTTAGGGAGGATTACTTCTGTGAGCAAATGCCACCTAAAGTGCAAGATGCCTATAGGAATAAGAAATAAGCCTCCCTAGTGCCTATCTGGTCACTAAAAACATTTCCTATATGACATTTCCAGGTTTATTTTTCAATATTTTGCCATATGTTTTTGTATTGTAAGTGCTGAAGAACCTTCTCTTTTTTTTTCTCTTTTCAAGATTAAAATGTTTCTGATATTCTCATTCCTATTTTATGGATTGCACAGTATTCCATAATAATCATATCTAAACAATACACAGATCTACACCTATGTTTAGTGCATCATTCAATTTTTCAATTTCTTCGTCATATATTCCTACTGTTCCTAAACACTTCAAAAACCACCATGGTTGTAGCCTTAGGAGATGGAACTGCACAGCATTTAATAGTTTGCAATTTTATATTATTTGGATAGTGTTCTATACAATTTGCATTGGCATTTTGCACAGCAGGCTGACAATTATTAACAATATATTTTTCCCTGTCCTGTTGGTGTAGCTCTTTTATTCATAGAGGGTTACAAGCGAGTTAATTTTCAGAAAGAGTGGCTTGAAAGGGGTCTGGAGCTGGGTTGTTTATGAACACAGCCTTTTCTCTTATTTCTAATTAGTGTGAAATGGTTCCAAACAGGAGTCAGTACTGCAGAAGTCTGTGCTGCACAAAGCCAGCCTTGTTAACGGACACAGAGAACAGTTTGTTTTGCCGAATAAACAACTTTGTCAAAGTGCTTTTCGAAAAGAATATAATCCAGTTTACCAGCTGCCCTCTGAATGATGAATGCTGTTGATGTGCATCTGGAGGTTTTTCTTGGGGATTAAAAATCTTTATTCGTATTTAGAGTCCCAGGCCTACTTAGAAAGAGATTCAAAAGAGAATCAGTCATAAAAGCACTAATTTATTTTTTTTTTAAGCTGGTATATATTCTTTTATATATAGAGTTGAATTGAAACAATCTTTGCATATTTTTCTTAAACTTTCTGTTGCACCTTGCATAGTGACAAAGTGATGCATGCTGGCATATACTGATTCTTAATAGCTGAGGAAAATACATTAGCATAGGTCTTGATGTAAGTTTTGAAATTAAATGTTGTTCTGCTCTGTCTCAAAACAGGTAGTGGAGATAGATGTTCTTTTGGAGCTTCTGCAGTAAAGCAGGTTCTAAGAATTTTAATTTTCCAAGAATACCAGGCACACTCTTATTGTCATTTCTATAATATTGCATAGGGGAATGGATAGTTTCATCAGGCAAGGAAAAACCTGAAATTATGTATAAAGCTGCCTTTAGTGTTGACAACAGCATTGCTATTAAAAAGTAAAATAGGACACTCTTGTATATGGTTTCTCTGCTCAAACTTGTGCAGGGTTGGTATCCTTGGACTACCCTGTATGATTTTAGTTACCACATGTTGATCTTCAGCTGTAATCATCATGTAGTCTAAAATAAGGACTAGCTCAAAGGCATAACTTAATGCTAGCTAATGATCTGAGAACTCATTGGCAACCTCACATTAAAGAAGCTCTGAGTCAATAAGGGGAGTAGAAAAGCAAAGGATGTATGAATGTGAACATTGTTAGTAGCAGGGATTTGCATGAACTCCTTAGGATACCAGTTGTACTCTCCATGTAATTAATAGGGATTTTCCTGTTCTCTAAAGGGAAGGAGCACTGACACTTTAAAATTTAAAATTACTGTGTGTAGGATCTGAGATTCAGAGATGCAGCCAACTGGAAGAAAAAGAAGGGGAAGGTTATGCTATGAGAACATTGCACCTTGTGTATTGTTTTGCAAGAATTATTTGTCAAAATGGAAGGAAAAAAGAACAGCAGAGAGTTAAACCTGATCTCTTCTCCCAGGCACAGTGTGTGCCATCATGTATCTTGCCTTTGGAGTGCACACTGCCTACACTGTGTAAACAGTGAAGAATACTCCTGAGCCTGAGAATTTATGTGACCTCCACTGTTTGAGAAGACATTTTTGGACATCATGAGATGTTCTGGTTGTAAAAGCTATGAAAGTTACAGGAAGATAAAAGATTAAATGCTTCATGGAAAAAATATTTTATCAGTGTTTCTGCACTGAAATTAAACTGAAGTGAAAGTGTCTTTGTCCCATCTAGAAGCAATGCTTTCCTTCCTCAGTGTAAGTAGATTCTGAGGCTGTCAAGTATGATGATAATAAACTGGGGAGAACAGACTTTGTCCAAGTTCAAGTGTGAGTGTTGATTTATTAATTTTCTATATCGTACTAATTTTCTCCCCTTCCTCTTTTTTTTTTCTTTCTTTTTTTTTTTGTCTTTATGTTTTTCTTAATGAATATGGCTAGTTATGTCTTCTTCTTTGTCTTTTATCATTGATCTTTTTTTCATTATCTGTACACTCCCCACATTCTGATCATCTGTGCCTATCAATGTAAAGTAAAGTGGAAGGGCATAGACTCAAAGATCTACAGTAGGAAGAATGGTCACTGGAGTTATGATGCCAGAATGTAACTCATATTTTGATGGATACCTTTGAAAGAAAAATTTCACTTGTCTCAACCTTGCATCTTTTTCAGCTTTGTAATGTAAAACTTTAGCTATACTTTCTAATTTGACACTAGAATGCAGCTCAGAGCACAAAATAAGTATTTCTTTCTGGTCCCATAAGCAAAGAGCTCTGTGAGCTTGTTGAACATGTAAGCATATAAGAAAGCTGCAATTAAGGGTTATACATATCATAGAGGTGTCATTGATTTGAAAGAATGAATATAGCAGCTGCCTCCCATCATCCACTTTCCCTTCTCCCCTTAGCATCTGACAGAATGCCTTGGGCTTTCAATTTCAAAAGTCTTAATAATATAAAATGTGTGACTTGTTTAATTTCTAGAATTAAGAGGGTAAAAAGTCAAGAACTAGATCTCTTTAGCTCTGTCAGAGTGGAAGAGACATGACATGAAAGAGTGTCTATTGAATGCCCCTCCCTTTCCTATATGACTCCCTCACCTGTAGTTAGCCTAATTAAACTGAATAGGGGACTGCTCTTAATTGGCTCCCTGCTCTATTAAGTAATGCAGATTACACAATTGAAGAAATTTGAATTTCTTGGAATCTAATCTATCCTCTCAATGGTGGGCTTTGAATTATTTTTTCCTTGATTTTAAACATTTGTGTAAGAGGCCAAAGACCCTGAAAGACAGATTAGAAAATAAATGTTTTCAAGTAATTTATTTCATGAATCCCTTTTTCTCTATATAAAGTCTGTTACAAGATGAATTATCAAATTAAGTGTCTCCAGATTTCTGAATTTAGAGGCCAAATCTGAACAAGTCTACATTATGACTTGTCTAAACCATTTTGACGTAGAGAAAGAAAATTTTGTAGTTAACACAAATATTGAATTTGATGGAGCTCTATGTCTTCAAACTGAGTGAAGTTGCAGTATGAATGATATCTTCACAGTCAGACCTCAAGGAAATTTGGGCACTATTATTTTCCAATCATCTTTTGCAGTCAGTAATAATCATAAGATTTTAAAAGCAAAAATACTCATCTGCTCAAGCCACTTTGCTCAACAGCTATTGATACAATAATATTACCCAGGTCACGGAACATTTGTGAGGGTCCTAAACTTTTATGATCATCCATTTCCCCATTTCTCTATACATCAAGAAAAGATTTGTGTTGAGTCCCACTGAATAATTCTGGGACAGATAAGAGCTTCTCAGTCTAAGACTGGGATAGGTAATTTTTCTAGTCAACGTCTGTTTGAGGTCAGATTTAATACTTTCAGGAAGACTTTATTAGCATACCTTACCATTTCCAAAGTGGCATTCTGGAATGTCTAGCTGGAGATATTTTCATGTCCAATGCCTCCTATTAAATAAATATTCTCTTCCCAGCCCTGTTAACTATGACCTTCTATCCTCCTGCAGCATATGGACATTATTTTCTCTCCTCCATTTTCTTTTATAGGTACTCTAGTCTTTCAGTAATGTAATTTCTGTCATTTCTTTTTAATGTACAAGAATAACTTCTGCTGTCCTCAAGGCTATGGAAAAGCAGGGCAATGACAACAAAGGTTACTTCCATGGGAGCCTCAGAAGTCCTCAGGACGTAGAGGAGGAAGAAATACCTAAAACAGATGGCTGAAGAAATTTGCTAGGGAAAAGAAACTGTGAAATTCCTGGTCTTCCAGGACAAGGTAGAGATCAGCTTCATGTAGAAATCAAGATTTCTGTGATAGGGAAATAAAAAGAGAAGTAACAGATAGAGGAGAAGGAGAGTTACTGGAAAAGGAGAAAAACTTCACTAAAAAATTTTTTAAAAGTTGTAATGCATTGTTTAGCAGTATCCTTAAAAATCTGCTGAGTAGCTAAGGGATCATATACACTTTTATCCTATTGTTTGTGTATTGTGTGCTAGCATATAAACACACAAGTTTAATTGCATTATTAGTGCTCACAATCTGTATTCAATGTTTCAGAAATAAGGGCCACAAAAATGTCAAAAATGTGTCTATTTCAAAAATACAGTATCTTCCTTATTCAACTGAGATACTTTCAGAATCGTCTATACATGTAGGACCTTAAAATGAAGCACCTGTGAAAGGCTCTAGTGCTTGTCTTTGCCTTGGTTAGCAATTTGAGATTTTTGCCATTATCTGAGTGAGGAAATGTCTTTGAAAAAAATCCCCAGTGATTAGGATTACTTTCCAAGTTTCTTCACTAAGCTTGAAGAGATTTCTGAAAGAAAAACTTTGTGATTTGATAACATCATTACTGCACTATGGTTTTTATTTCATCTGTGGCTACTGAATTTCTAATGATATAACTCTGAATAGGCAGAGAATCTTAAATTTTTCAGTGGGAGATGAGTAGCAAAACACAGACCTTCATGTAGGTTTAAGAAAAAAAAAAAAAGTACTGTGATTGGCAAAAGGAAGACATTTGTTTTTTTTTGTTGCAGTGAGAAAATTCTCTTCTGCTAATAAAATTGCCTATTAAAGCTGCACTTGTATTGTATCATTAAAAAACCTGTGTAGAGTCAATGCAGCAACATTAGTCTTACAAAATAGTTTCACAGTATTGAAGCCATTAAGTGCTCATTTGATTTGTCTCCTATGTCATCCTTGTGTTAAAGAATGGCTTAAAAAGGCTTTCATTTAAATAGCTTTGCAGGGATTGTTAATAAGTTTTAAATATTCCGTATCCGCACTGAAATACAAACTCATGTGGAACAAAAGGTGTTTCTGATCAGAGGAAAGAATATGAACAAATATGGCACTCTATCTCCAAATGTGTTGTTTATATGTGTAGTTCGTGACTGACATTTGCAAATACTCTGTGTAGATTCAAGTGAATATGAAAATATTTTTCACTAAATCCTCTCTTCCTTTTTGAGTCACCCTCATATAGCCTTTTCTATAACCGGTTAACTTTGGTGCAGTCTTTTTCTCTTCTATTCTTCCTAAAATTCGATCAATCCTATTCAGAAAATAAGCGAACATAATCCCTTCCTCTAAGCAAGGAGTAAGAAGAAATTTCTCTGTGTTTCTATAAACCCTTTTATTTTCATTTATGCAAACTTCCTCTGTCTTTCTAACCGAATTTTATCAATCTGCAGAATTCCTTGGCTGCTATGACTGCTATTTTGAATAACATCTTTACCAATTATGTGATAATTTTTTGTTCAGTTACAATTGCTCTTGTTCATGCAGTATATAGAAACTAAAAACTGGCTTGGGAAGAAAGATATTTGCAATGATAAAAATTTCAGTTTTGTGAGATGGTACTTCCAAAGATGATAAGTAAATTCTTTGAAATTCACAGTTTAGAATGACCTGTATTCACTGTTTGTAGGGTGAATCTGAAAGAAACAATTGCATACTTATTTCTTTTTAAAGAAATAAGTATGTTCACTGAAATAAGTGTGTTCACTGTTTAGTTGCTACTATTACGTCTTCATGTTAAAAGCAATCAGGATGGAAACCTTGTTGTGTGACATATTTATGGAAGTGCTTTAAAACTAGTACATATATAACCCAGTTCTGGTTTGATGCTGAGTTACAGCCAGTGAATGGAGAAGTAAAAGATTCATTAAAAAGATATGGAGATTATAATGAAGAGGTAAAAGAACCTAACTGCTAAACAGGTGCAAGAAAATAAATGCCAAATGAAAAATCAGGCACCCAGTACATTGTCAAAAAATCCCATATTCTGGATCACTGATTTGGTAGCCCATGTGCCGTATGAATAGATATAATAATTTGCACCCATATCATGCCAAATGAACACAAATATTTATTATACAAATTATTATATTCACAATCTTTGAAGTGTTCTTTGGAGTTTTCACTGTTGCTACATCATAGAAATTCTACTATTTTCTGTGCTGAACAATGAGTTAGATGCATATTTATGGAAAACAGTCTTGGCTATAAATAATCTAGAAGGTAGAGAAGTACCTGATCCTGTTATAAAATTTTTTTCTATTTTTTAGCTATTTAAGAAGTAAAAGAGGAATTCTCATTGGCTTTGTTTGTTCATCTGCTTTTTTAACACCATTTCAGAATGGCCTAGATTCCCTGTGTTAGAAGAAAGCATGAGAGATGAAGCCTGAGTGTCTGTAGGATGGAGTGGAAAGGAGCATGGAAGCCTCCTTTGTGCTGTTCTGAAGGAGCTTCTGAGACCAAAGAACATATTGTCCAGTCACAATTAATGGACTCATAAATGTGAGCTGCTCTTGGGAGCATCACCGATTTTTGTGGGGTCTGCACAGAAAATGAGGAAAAAAAATTTCTAACCATTCCTTGTGCCAGTCGTATCTAACCTGTAGTATTTCATCTCGCTCTTGTGGCAGAGGCACACAGTGTGTTCTTCTGCCAAGCTTTCAGCATTAGTACCCACAATACTCACTATTTGATGAATGCATCGGTATGAATGAAGCAGACATTAGAGCTCTTTTCTGTTTATCCAAAGGCCATAAAAATTAAGGTGGTGCTATTTTTTCTTGCGGGGCTCTACTGTTATGGAACACGGTAAAATAACAAGTCCCTGATGATTGTCCTGATTCATCCTGTCTGTCTCAGGCACAATGACTTATTACAGAATTTATATCCATGATTCATCTTTTTATTCTGATTTTTCCTGAAGATGCCAACTCTATAATTAGCACTTCCCTATCTTCAGACAATGTCTCTCTCTTGTTCAAGACATGAATGTCTCCAGAAGAACAGTGCATCAACCCCTAAGTGATCAGAAATTTCTCCCCTTATTGCTCCTTAATTTCTTTTTCATTTGCCCTGTAATAACCTCATTCTCTTTTTTCATTCTCTTGCCTTTTGTTGCTTCTTTGCTTTCTCACCCTAATTACTGCACCTATTCATCTGTTGCAACCAGGAAGGACCACTCTCCCATTAAGTCCCTTTTTGGATTTCTCATAATGCCCACACTCAGGCATTTTGCTACATTTCCTTTTATCAAGGTCTTTTTCTCCCTCAGGATGTCTAGTCTGTCTTCATCCATAGTTGTTCAATTGCTTTTGACAAATTTGATCATGTATTTCTTTGTGAAATGTTTCCCTGTGGAATCTCATCAGTACATCTCTCCTCTTTCTCAGGTAGTCCTTCCGTAGAAAACTGATCTCCCATCACTCCTTCTCAGTGCCTTTGGCTCTCTACTCCGTTTCCTTCATAACCACATTTTACATGGTTTTGTCTGCTTAAATACCTCAAACTATTGTCTTTGTGCTGTTAGTGCCACAATTCAGACAGCAAAGGCCAGGAGGTACAAGGGAAGAAAATCTGCACTCTAATACTTGCTATCATTTAAAAATGTGAAGATCTTATCCTGGAAAACCCAACCAACCAAAATGCTTTGGAAAACCAAGATTTGAAAATAATGTTCATCAAATATTGTAAAAAAGAAATTTAATGCCATGTTTCCTGCTGCCATATTTTCTTAATTTAGAAAGTTTGAAAAAAAATTGTAAAAAAATAAGAACTTATAAAAAGATAATATAAAGAAAATTAATGAATTTTATCACTTTTTGTGGCAAAAAGCTGGGCAAAGAAAGAGTCTAAACCCAGAACTTTTAATTATTAAAGAGATTTTCCTTTAAGGAATATTGGGAAGTGCTAATGTTTCTTTCTGAAATCCCCCTGTTCATAGAAACAATATAGCTGTGAAAATAAAAAGGAAAAATTGTTCCAAAATTAGAACAATCCAGATAACTGTGATTACCCTTTTGTCACTTGGCTTCCTTTTTGTTCTGACATGATTTTGATAACTAAATTACAGTTTAGTTATTCTTGCAATATCTAAAATGCAGTCTCAGGTGATATCAGAACAAAACATCTGAGGTAAGCAGGACTTCCAGATACTCAACCCTTTCAAGTGTGCTAAGCTTGCAATTTTGAAATCTCATCTCTACGAAGAGAGCATTCAATTTTTGAGTTTTTATGTTCAGAATCAAGAAGCAAACAGGCAGTAAAGGGAGTCTAATGTTCTCTGTGATAAACTTTTCCAACTGAATTTTTATTTAACATGAAAAAATAGCCTGGTTTTCTTTAGCATTACTATTATTCTTCATATCAAGAAGTGTGCTGTTGGAAAACAGGCAGTCAAGCAGACAACTAACCAAAGGAAAACACATATATTTCTATATGTATCATAGTAAAGAAGATCCTTTAGCTTACAATATTTCTGTCTTGTGTGCTAGAAACAGAAAAAAAAATCAACAATTTTTTTACAATTGTTGAAACTTCGTCATCGAAACATTCTTTCAGGAAGTACTTGCGATAATAATAGTCATCCTTCAGCAGATATCTGAAGAAATTAGCCAGTAAGAAGAAAATACGAAGGCAAAAACCCACTTGCAAGTATTTAAAATAAGGACTTTTAATAAACTATCCTTGTTCTGTAAGGTTAGTAATTTCTTTTTTTTTTTGTTATGGCAAATGGAAGCAGAATTTTTTTTACAATTTCAACATGATTCTGTTACCATTATTTAAATTTGTGACAACAAAACTTGTGCATTTCTGAATGAGATACTGCAATTCTTCCTACAACAATCTTTACTCTTGAAACAGGGTTATACAAATTTAAAAAAAAAAAACCAAAACCAAACCACCATCTTCACTTTTCTTCATACACACTTTTCTAAGGCCACTAAGGATCCACCAAATCTCAGTGTATTAATTTATGCTCTCTATGGAATTGTTTCCAAGTGGGAATTGCAGGAACTGTCTCTTTTAATACTATACCATAGAGGAGACAAAATTATCATCCTTTGTTAATTCTTTATTCCATGATTGGCAAAAATAAAAAACACTTTTTTGACAACTGGGCTCCTTATTTGTCTGAGCAGTCTGGAAAATGAATGGACTAGTAATGAAGCATAATCTGACAGATGATGGCAGGAGATAGGACTAGGGACGATGATTCTTAGCATTAAACCCCTGTACAATCCTGCCTCAATAACAGAGTAATTAATCAACTGGGGCTAACATACCATCTGATTAAAACCTTCTTTATGGGGTATAGCAAACCCCCAAAAGGAGTCTGAGTTAGCAGGGAATGATATACAAAACCTAAACCTTCCGGAAGGTGCCTCCCAGTTCTTGCATTTGGAAAATGAGTAATGTTTTTTCTCTAACAGTCTTGGAACTAGAACCACTTCATACCTTACAGGTTCCAGAATTTGGAGAGGTGAGGAAAACAGAGTTAAGATTTTGATATCATTTTTTGTTTCCAGAGGTCAAACACTTGCAACTTTAAAAAATGCCTTAATTTTGCATGTTGTTTAATCACCAGAGTTTGGAGGCCTATAAAAGGCAAGAGTACAATTCAGAAAAATATGTTTGTGAATGGCTAGATGAAATCACATTGCATCCACATTACAGCAGAGACACATTTTATTCTTCTGTCTTAGCAGAGTTACAGGTACTATGTCAAACTGATGACTACAGCAAAATTTGTGGGCCTGCATAATATGAACACTGTGACAAAATGAGCTGGGATTCAAAGCTTCCATTGCTAATTAGCGATGGAAAATCTCAGCTATCAGTGCCCAAGGTATGATTCCATTTCATAATCTTGACAGGAAATGCAAAATTGACCAGTTACTCACAACAGGGCACGTACTCCTGACTAATCTAAGTTGAATATTAGTATGTTGCAATTTGGATCCACACATAAGTCCAGGTGAACCTCTTTGTTCTGTAAAACTTCTTTAGATTATTTCCTTTTTTATTTTTTAATTAAATAGAATGTTCTTCTATTTCTTGCAAATAAATAGAAAAATAGGAAGTGATGAGACGAAATCAATTTATTTTTTTATGAGATTCAAAACTTTGAGCATTTGCAGAGCTTAGTGTGAAGTTTTGAGGCGTTGTTATTAATAACATACAGTTTCAGCCATTGAGATAAACAATGGGAGCCAAACTCTGCTTCTACATCAAACAACTTCACCAAAATTGAAGATCAAACTCACAACAGCCTGTAGAACTTGGCAAGAGCTATGCCCTCACATTGTGCCTTCACACTCCTTAGACCTAGTGTATTCCTAGGCTTTAGGTCAGCTTAACCCTGAAGTTTAGTTATTCTAAACTCAGTGCAAATACCAAATAGTTTTAGGGCCGTGAATTTTGTCCTTGTACTGTAGCACTGAGTACTGGCTGAATCTCATTCCTCTTAAATTCTAGTTGACTGGATGAATGGAAAAGTTTGGGGGGCAGAGCAGGGGTGAAGTGAGACACTAGATGTGATGCCTGGGAGGTGTGGCAACCTGAAAATTGCCTAGGTAGCTCTGTGGTTGATTGTACTCAGGACAATTGGGAAAGTTATATCTTAAACAAACTGTTTTCAGACCAAACAAGGAGAAAGGATGGTGGGAAGCACATCCTCCACATGCGTAGCAGGGATTTTTTAATGCCCACACTCCCGTTCTCGTAGTAAGGCACATTTGCTCAGGGGTCAAACTGCAGGCATATACCTAGAGAAGTTTAAGGCCCACCAAGGACCCTAGAGCTAGAGCACCACCCCCCTCCCCCCCAACCCTTCTGGAAACTTTCCATCAGTACATTTTGCATACTCCATAGTGTTGTTTCAGACATGAAGAACTGCCACCCTACAGAGGGATCCAGGCATTTCCATGCTAACTTGAATGTAGTTGAAAAACCTGAAAAACTCTTTTTTTGTGGGCCACCACACCCAGGAGGTCAAGACTGCAGCCATTACTCTGATCACAGACATTAAAATTGCAGCAATCAAGTTACTGGATTCACGGGTTGTGGTACCTTTCTTCTCCATTATTTACTTTTATCTCTCTTTTTCTTTCTTTTCCTTATGTATTTTATATGTCACATTTTACACATTTACAGAAAGGAATCAAAATGGCTGCATGACTTCTTTTATTTTAAATAAATCTGCCTTATACACATACAACTGTCACTCAGGTTTTTTTCACTTTAATTGACCCCACGGATATATTATGAGGAACCTGAGCTACCCTGCCTCAAAGGCGGGTCATAACAGGAGGAAAAGATAACACCGCACACAAACATGAAGGGAAAAGTTTTCTCAGAAGAAAATTACAAAGGGAAAATCAGCTCTCTTGAATTTACTTAGGTCACCTCGTTCTCACAGCACAAGCAGAATATCAGCACAATAAATGCTGAAGCAAGAGATGGCACTCCCGGAGTCCATATTTTGATTTTCAGTGTGACAGTACATCCTTGTTGCTGCGTCCTAACTTCTGCTAATATAGACTTGCCAACAATTTGAGCATAAATCTGTGATTCCTTTCTTTTACTCCATTCTCCTATTCAACAGGGATATTTCTACATATTGGGATGATTCTTTCTTCAGACTACGAACTGACAAATTCTAATCCAGAACTGTTTGTAGAGCAACAGTGTTTCTCATTATTTTAAACAATGAGTTTAAATATGAGAATTTGAATTATTTTCTACCATCATTTCATATGATCGTGGTAGCTCTGAAAGGCCAGTCAGCAAACTGGCAGTGATGAAATGCAATCTTGATACAATACAATCAGTGTGACTTTTATTTACCACAGCAACACACAGTTGTTACTCTGTCATATCTCTTTTTCTTGTCTGAATTTCCTTTCCCTTGCTATACCGGAGCCATAGTGAAGTTCAGGCTACTGATAATTATTTTAGGCTGATCCTCAATAGGCTGGTAAAGTGCACTTTAAAAGCATTTTAAAATCACATTGCATTGAACTGCTTTGCAGAGCAACCTCTCTCATGAAAGAATCTCACCCATGAAGACACTCAGGCAAGAGCATCTTGGATGTATGCCACACATCAATCAAATATAAGTGGTGCTTGAAGATTATTATTACAGGATTTATTTCTAGTCATCAGCAAGCAGCATTGTTCAACAGAAATAGACAAGCAATTAATTTAACATGCCCAGGAGTACAACACTTTTTAAAGTTAAAAGGAACATGATGCAAATTATTTCCTATTATTTCAATTACAATATGCTAATATTCATAGCCATAACTAAATTTTTTAAAAAATTCAATATACAAAATAGACACTCACCTACAAAGAGCACTATTGGTTCCCAGTCTCACTTTTCTTTCTAGAGTCTGATATCACAACTGATAGTGCATATATATTTAGAAAAGTAATGATTGGAGGGCAGTATTCTTGGGTCATGGCCTTCACACTTAAATCTCTCTTGCCTATTTTCCTAAATAGTGACAAGAAAAGACTTGTTTATTCAGCTGGGGATCCCAGTGCTTGTTACTGAGGTGTCTTAGTCTTAAGTACAGGGAAAAACCCTAACTGAAATATTTGATACCAGCATAACTAGTGGTGTACATATATATTTATATATATATTTATATATATATGTGTGTGTGTGTCTCTCTCTACATAATGGAGAAGTGGAATTGTGCCAAGAAGTTTTGCCTGGATTTCAGTATTTATGCATCTAACATTTCTGTTCTAGTTCACATCCACATGAGGGATGCTAATAAGATTTGACCTCATGCAATGTGTTTCTGGACATTACTTCTTTATCTGTTTTCTCCTTATATGTGCCCATATAACAGATGTCAGAATGAAATGCATCTAGGGAACAAGTGTACTGTTTGTCCTTAAAACACAGGGATATTTTTTTGTCACTGTGTACTGGCTCTTCTTTTCCTGAATAAGAAGCTGTAACTCAGCACAAATGCAATTTTAGCATTATCAGGTGCCTCATGACACTCCCCTCATTTTCCTATTAACTACTCTAAAGGTTAATATTATCACAGAGACTAATTTTTTGAGATTTTTTTAAGCTAGATTTTTTTATTTGTTTCTTCTCATTTCTTCTAGTAGCCACTGACATATAGATTTGTCTAACACAGGTTTCCCATTGCAGAGCAGTAAGGACAGAACCTCTACTGAAATGGAGGAAAGCCAAAGGCTGAGTAACACACTCAGTCTAGAAATATTGGATACAACCATAACTTTTTTGTAGTGAAAAGCTTTTTTTTTTGCTTTTGAGCTGAGATTTTCTTGCCTTTTCTACTTTTTTAGTTGCTCTAAACAGTTCAATTTGATAAATTAAATAATGTTATCCATTAAAAGCATTAAAAAGAAATAATTAAATTAAACTCAATTTAAAATAAATACCTAAATAAACACATAAATCTGTTTTGGTTTTTCTTGTTTTCTCATACATGCCTTTGGTAGAGGGATACAAGTGTGTGTATACATAGCTTAAAGAATTAATTACCAGCATCCTAGGATGTCTTCACACAAACGCATAGCATGAAAAAAATGTCATTCCCTGTCAGAGTGAAAAGATGTAGTGTTACAAGAAAGAATTTTTTGTTACCTTCAAAATTTCCCACTCTACTCACCATAAACTGTCATGGCTCATCTCTGACATAGTCTCTGAACACTGTTTCAAAAACTTTTTTGGACGGTCACAGGGTCGCTGTGAGAAGGAAATGTTTGTAAGCGGCCCTCTGCACATGCTCTGGCACACACACACACACACACACATTCACTTGTGAGAGAGACAAGGGCTATGCTTATATACGTATACATCTTTCTCCCAATGACTGCAAGGAAAGTTCTAATTCCTGCTACCTAATGGTCTATTTGCCTTGAGTGTTTCAGAATGGTTCAATAATCACTAGCCATGTGTGCATTTTGTTGAATTATTTAAGCTTATTTCCAGAGGGAAAAAAGACAGAGAGGAAGGCAACTGATTCAATGCAAATGAAAAGCTTTTGAAGCTCCCTATGGTGAAGATGTGATTACAGTCAGACAGTTAATAACCTAGACTTAGAAAAATCTGAAGGTTTTAAAACTGTCTGGCCAGTCAGTAAATGAGGTTTTTCCACACTGTTGACCAACTGCCATGCATTGTAATGTTTTCAGATTTGTTTGGATTGTGAGTGGACCCACAAATGAGGAAGGGACCCCCTGCTTCATGATTTAGAAGAGCATTTGTTAATCTCAAAGGCTTTTTTTCTGGATTTGTGCTTGAGCCTTCAGTCTTCAATTGCATACTTTATACTATGGTTTTCAGAGATTATACCAGGCTGTCCAGCTTTTCTGAACAGAAAAGGTTGGTTTATGTCATGCTTTCTCTCCAGAGCTGACAGGATCCTTTCCCCTCCCATCACTGTCCTCAGTGCTCCTTTTCTCCTGTTCCTTGGCACAATCAAGCCCTGCTGCCTAATACATTATATGTTTAATATCTTTGGACAACTGGCAGTGAAGGAAAAAGAAAAGCAGCAGTAATCCACACACAATTCTAACTTTATATATAGGTAAGCAGCTCTGAAATGTTCAAAGTCCCTCACAATAAGAGGTGCATCTGTAATCTATTTATGCTGCATGATGTCCAGCTCAGAGCTGTTTCAAAGGGATCCTGTTAGCCAGGCACAAAGAGCAGCCCCAATTTATGGGCATTCCGGTGAAATTAAGCCACTGTAGACTGAATCTGATCTCCAGTGAGCTCCATTATAAATCATCTGTCTTGATCATCTTGTCCAGTGTGCAGCCACATGGAAAGGCATAAACACTTGCCATCTGTCCAAAATGGTAGGAAGAAGTGCAAAATACTGTCCATCCTTATGTTTCCTCCCATGTAAGCAGCGCCGTATGGTGTGTGCTGCAGAGGACACTGAGAATGTACTATCATGGAAAAGCAGGGTGCAATTCCTTTGACAAAGGCAGTGCACCCAGAGGAGCCTGGCCAAACTATTCTCATCTGCCATGCCTGTAGCTCAGGGCTAAGGCAGCCATAGGCATATTTAAATTATCTGCCAGACAGTTGGCAGCCAAGAAAACATAAGCAATATCAATTGAGGGATGTACCTGCAGGGAATACTTTTCACATCCCGCCCTCCAGAACTGACCTTCAGGGACATCCCTTCACAACAAATTGGATGCTGATATACTTGCACTTCTTCCTTCCGTTTTCCCCAAAAGCCAGCTGAGAACCACTCAGTCCCCTGAGATGTGGGCTGCAGGCCTGGCACTGTGGTTCTTCTTCCCAGACAATGAGGTGTGCTGTTTCCCTATGTTATGCATGACAAAAAACCTGCAATTTTCTTTCTGACAGTTTTCCTCTTTTTTTTCCCCCAGTTTTGGCCAAATTTCCCAGCCATGTTCAGTGACTTAAAAACCAGCTAGCCATTTCCATTATTCATCCTGATTGAGAAGGAAAAAATTGCTGCCATTAATGTTCAATATAAAATTTGTTTCATTGAAAGGAGATCAGCTTCTTCTTCCTCTTTTGTTCACACTCTCTCAGAACATGGATGTTGCCCAAAAGCAGAAATAGAGAGCTGAAATAAAGAACCTGGAAGTATATGTGAACTACACCTTGTTCTTTCCAAATACTTTGTTTTCAACTTCTTTTTATTTCCTGCTGTGCAAAGTTCAGCCTTGCCTCTTTTGGTTCCCCTCATTTCCTTTCCCTTTTGCTGTTGGCAGATCATCCTCGTATTTTTCTCTTGACACAAGACAAGCAACAGAAAAAGTCTGCGCTCTTCTGTTTCCTGTGGCTGTTGATTCACTCTCAAGGGAACTTCAACCTAGTTTTCAAATTTGCAGGGAATACTTCTTCCTGGTCAGGTTTTCTAATACAAACTGCCCCTCTTTTGCTATCTCTGTTTGAAATGGGCGCTCAGAATGACATTCACGTATCTTTAATTTAGGGGGGAATAGTTGTATCAACTGAAAAAATTTGTGCCAGATTTGAATCTTCTCAAGGAATATTTTCAGGTGCAGAAGGGTTTTGGAGATACTCCACAGCAGCCAATCATTTACAGTGAATATTCGGTATCAGTTGACAGCCCATGTATGGATCACCCTCTCTATCACTCCTTGGAGTACACACAGTAATGCATTATGCCAACTCAAAAATGCCTCAAGTTCAAAAAGAAATGGACTAGAATGGAGAGTAGCTTTCTACTTCTGCAAATTTAATAATAAAGGAGAAATATGGATTTTTAAGTGAATGAAGGATAGTAAAAAAGAATTACATGGCAAAATATTCATGTGATTGGTTCATATAGCTATTTCTGTAAATTGGATTTTAAAAGGAAAAAAATCCATTTATCTCAGGCTCAATTTCATATTGGTGGTAAAAAAATGCATCATGAAATGCACAACTGGAAGATCTGAGGCAGTGTAACACCAGGAAAAGATGCATAACACTTGGTCTCCATTGAGTTTTAGAGGTCTTTTATGTGGCAGATACTCAGTGGTGAATTCTCCCTGTCAGCTTAAAGTGGGTTAATAAAGTTATTTTTAAAAATTCGACCTTTTTATTTAAATGAAATGTAACTTCTATTTAAAAAAGGCAAGTGAGTACATAAGTGTGTGGTGAATGTTGCATGTTTTGTGAAGTACTGTATCTGAAAATTGTGCAAACACAATAATTAACTGTGGTATGGCATTGTTTTTTTTCACAGATCTCACCCAGAGTGAGAATCTAGCCACTTAGATTGAGACATTTAATAAATTCCTATATAGAAATTTTCCTGTGCAGCAGCTTGTGAAATAAAGGACCACTTATACAGGAAGAGTAATTTTTTTTCTTTTTTGTTCCCTAAGAAATTTATTTATTTAATTCTGACTTATTTGTCTTATGGTGAGTCTTCTAAGATTTTATGTGTAGGATAAATCTTAGGGTTATGTTGTTTTGGTATCATTTTAACGCTCATATGCTAATGCTAGCTTTAGTAGAACACCTCCTGTTGTCCTTACACTAGTTAAAGGAAAAATGAAACATAGCAATAAATATGTCTAAACCCAGCAATGCACAGGAATGTGCATCTGTGACTGAAAACCGTTTTGGCAAGTAAGGATCCATACTTAGACTACAGTGCATTTACCTTGGGTGGTAACTAGCAAGGATTGCAGGGATGATGTTTGTTTGTTGAAATCTTGGGGATTTCATTATTTACTTGTTTATTTTTTTTTTTTATTATTTGTCTTTTTTATTTATTATTTGGGGTTTTTTATTATTTACTTGTTTATTCGGGGTTTTTTTCAATTTTCTCTAAATTATGAAATCTCAGTTGCAGTTCTCATTTAATTATGAGCGTAAAATCTTAACTGTATTTGCAGTGTTTAGGCCTGAAGATCACTTTGGATGCAGCTATCTTTTACTACCCAGACACAAATGAAGCACATAATGAAGATGAAGGAAATGATCACACGCCTTTTATTTGTAAAGCAGTCATAACAAATAAAAGTTTTCTTTTTCTCTAGAGGAGAAAAAAAACTGTGAATCTCAGATGCATAGAGAACTGAGCCAGGTGTTTTTAGCTGAATCAAAATAAGTTGCACGCATTCAGTCAGAGAAGTAATCAAGCTTTCCTGATGACAAAAGTAAGCAACCTTCAAATCTGAGACAAAGTTGCGGTCTAACATGGAATTGTTATTTCAAGCTGTGCATTAAGAAAAACAAAGGACAAAAATATGAGCGATTTCTAGATTTCAAGAATTGATTGCATGTTATGCAGATCTTTGTGCTACAAAAAAGAAAGGAATGAGCATATTACATCTTTTATGAGCTATTTTCCTAACTGGCATAGCTGTCAGTGCTGCATTAAAAGCCCGGATTGTTGCCCTGTAGAGAAAGGAAGAGACAAGTCTGGAAACCAGCGAGGGATTACTAGGGTTTTTTATATTAGCCTGTAATTAAATAATAGTTCATGTTGCCTTCTTCCACTGGGCATTACATCCTTTTCACCTCTCCTCTGCTAAAGCAGAGACATCCATTACGACGAGTAGCTACAACACTTGTCAGATCCAATCAGCTCCAAATGACTGAAAAGCAACTGACGTGTGCTCTCTTAAAGCATGGTTTCTTCTCCCCCAAAAGCCCACTGTCCTTTCACGTGCATGTAACAGTCAGAAGAGATCACATCATGCAATGAAGAAAAACAGAAGCATATGGTACTAAGGGGCCTCTGCAGGAGAGGGCTAAAATGCCAAGGCTCACACATAAAATATATGTAAAAATATGTGTTCATATAGAATGCCAGATAGAAGCGGATTACAAAAATAGCACAGAAAGACAGAATTTCGCCATCACTTCATTTACCTTGGGTTATTTTTTTCTTTTTTTTTTTTATGTTTTCTAGAGTTCTTCACAGAAAATAGCAATTGCAGGCATTTAACTATGCATAATCAGTCATAAAAATCAATTTTTCAGTACAAGGAAGGTATTCATTCTACTACCTTTTCCTTATGTGTTTAGTATGTTGAAACATGACAACTGACTTGCAAACTCTCAAGTGATTACACTGGCAGATTTACCTTCCTCACCTCATTGATATTAAATAGTGTATATAAAAGCAGAGACATAAATTCACTGCATGTTATTAACCGACATATAACACACTCTCTCTCTCTCTCTCTGGAGACACATCACTTATGAATTCTTCTAACCCAGATAACAGCATTTTCTAAACTAAGCCTTTTAGGTGCTTTGCAAAGAAAATTAATGAGCTGAGGATTCTTCCTTCTCCCACTAAATTTCATATTTGTGAGGTACTTCTGTTGCGAAAACTCTGTGTTCAAGAACAACACGTACTAAAAGATGCTTCTTTCATCATGTACTATAAACTGAGGCAGCAGCTGTTTCAGGAACACTGTGAAGTGTATAAACACAGTTACAGAGCTTCTTCTGTAAACCATAAATGGACTGGAAGCTTTAAAATATTTTTTGTTGAAGAAGATAATGTTTTTTCAGTTTGTAATTCCATCACAAAGAATGTTTAATGGACGTAGGGAATTTATGAAGACATGATTCACCAATAGAGATGCTTCTTGATCCATAAAATGAATCTGAAAGTCTTTTGAATGCCAGTGTTAGGTGATGACATTATTTAATTCCTGTAGAAATCCACAGAAAAGACATTGTCCAGGAGAGGGTTTAATTTCAGCAAAATTGGTGTTTTTTTCACCCTAATTAATGAATCTTCATACTTCATGACTTCATTGAGAAAAAAACCAACAATCCCTATAAAACAAATACTCTAAAAACTTTGATTCACTTACTAGCTTTACTAAAAGACTTTATAAGAAGTTTCTCTCTAATAATCAAAAATATACACTCAGTCTTTTGTAGCAATTGTCCCTTCTCTAATTCAGGTTATTAAACAATGAATTCATTTTTAACAGCTATTTGTGTTGATTTGCAAATATTAAATTTCTTCCTTTAAAATATATTTGTAGGTCTGAAAATTAATATGTAGGTCTAAAAGGGTTTGAGACATCAATTGATCTTAATATCAGTAAGAATCCCTGCCTTGCAAGGATGCATTGGATAGAATTATGTAGCTTTCTAATCCATATTTTCATCAAAACATCCAGTTATAACCAGGCTGTTAAAAAGTAGCTGTCCCATTGTCACAAGTTATGCTGTGAAAACATAACTAAAAAAAAAAGAAAACAAAAAGAAAGAATGAGTAAAATTCGACATGAATTTCCAGAATATTCTACATGCATTTAACAGCTTGCTGAATTTATTCTGTTATACTATAAATCAGCAGAGAAGTAATTTACTAAGGAAAAATAAAGCTGCAGTGATACAATGGAAAAAAAAAGTGAGATTTGGATAATTTCTCAAGTCAAGATGTCTGAAAAGATATCAAGATGTCTGTCAAGATCTCAAGTCAGCTCTGAAAATCCATGATGTTTATATAAGAGATGGATTTTAAGTAAATGAGGGTCTTTCTCCATCTGAGAGGTGGTGATATACGCTGGTTAGGCTGTTCTTGATACACAGGTTTATATCTGTTTCCTACAAGCACGGCTTTTTCATATAAATTCAAATCAAATTATATTCCCATAATTTCCATGTGTTTATTTTTTTCCAAAAGGAAGGAGGGTGGTTCTGAAGGCAATTAGTAACTAAGCTTGGGAATGTCACCCACACTATGGAGGTGATATTGTTAAACATAATGACATACAGAAAGACATTAGAAATTGTTTAGGGAATATTTCCATTTAAAAACTACAAATTATGAGTGAGAGAGAAACCTGAATAAAAACAAATTGATAATTTCTAACTGAAAATGACAATATTACTGAAGATATCTGCAAAGAATCACAGGGTTCATTCCATTTTTTTTCCTAACAGTGTAGATAATTTTTGTATTTTTTACTCAGGTGCTGTCCTTGTTTGTTAATACATGAAACAAAGCTAATAAACAGTCTATTTTACTGACAAAATTACCCTTACCTCTAGATTAGAAGAGCTAAAAGGTGAAAAAAAAAAAGGCTTGTATTTTACATCCGGTAAGGAAAAAAAGAATTCTAATCAAAAATCCTTGAAGAAACTTCAAACACTTCTATGAATTAACCTAAATCTCAATCAATCTGGCCGCACGTTTTGCCTGATGGATAGGCTTGTCAGTGGTATAGAAAGCACCTCTTGCCAGTGGCACAGCCTGAATTATTACTGCCTTCTTCTACCTTCTGCTGCAACTTATCTTATGTATTGTTTTTTGAGGTTTGGACCACTCCCACAGGAAATAAACTACTTTTGAAGTGGTTATGTAAATCTGCGCAGCAAAATTAGAAGTTGCATATGTAAAACGTAAACTGACACTTCGCATGACAAAAGTATTTATATCACACTTTTGATGTCAAGCACTTATGATATAAACCACAGTTGATTCACACCAGAACTCCTCTCTGGTGAAACATTCCATTTTTAAAAATGCTTTTTTTAAGGATTACTATGACAGGGTTTTTCTCAGTACAAGCAGTAGCTGTACTTGTAAAGAGAGAAGGTTCTCATTAATATAAAAACAATGAACCCCACTTCTTCTGGTGACATCAGACTTCTGACACCTTCAATATTTTGGGTTTTTTCCTTTGAACTCATCCTGTGTTTGAAATCTGAGGAACTTGAATGCATTGTTACTATTTCTTAAATCTTATTAGTTAGAACACCGACAAGTGACAAAGATTTTAGAATCAAGCTAAATACATGTGAGAGAAAATTCTTACATACATTTCATGAAGCCTTGTGCTACAGCCATTCTATCATGTAAACCATAAGCTTGCAGTTGCAGTTATTAGCACCTTTACATTCTTGGGTTGGGTTTTTTCCCCTGTCATTTTACTTTAAGGAGAATAATATTGAAAATACCTTCTCTTTATACAATTCCTATTTTGTATATACTATAAAACATCCTACTTAGCAAAATAGAATGTGCATAGCAAGAAAAATTGAAAAGGTTAACTCACAAGAAAGGACTGAAAATTCTTTGAACTTCATAATCCCCCAAAACCAAAACTGGATGGCTGGTCAGTGGTTAACTAAATACAGTAAAATTATGTCAAGTATAATTTATATTAATCATTCAAAAAGGTAAAGTAGAGAGGGACACACAAAACATGTCTTACTG
>WBNP01000932.1:3001396-3041226 GCA_013401095.1 Passerina amoena | reverse complement strand
TCAGGTAACAGATATGGTGTTGCAAGGACTCAGTCAAAATGAAAACTAAAAAAACCCATTATTTGAATTTAGGTTATCACATAACGATGATGCATTGGGTCCTCCAAAACCAAAGTATTGATGTGACCTACTTAATTTCTAGAATGTAAATAATTATTCTTTCATCTTTCCAGTACATGTAAGTATTCTAAATTTCCTGTTTCCAAAAAATATTCAAAATTTCAATGGAGATGTATGCCTCTATTCAATTTTGTCTTATTCCAGATTCAACACTAAACCTGTTCATAAACCTGTCAGAATGCAGGCACTGGTTTGGAGATCAGCAGCTATATGCCACTTGAAGGTGTACATCTCACTGAGTCAGACTGACTAAAAAAATGGGCTCTGACCTGCAGTAGCAAGTCACAAAGTGCTAAGAAATAAAGTAAGTGCAAAGAAATATCACAGTTCTGAAGGCTCTTGAAATTGGTGTAATGTGATTAGCTATACTTTCTTGTGACTACTAAATTGGTATTTACATTTCCTAATAATGAAAGATGCTTTTATAACCTTCAGTCGGGAGAATTGAAAAAAAAATCTAACTTTAAAATAATATAAGATAAAAACATATTACTTTGCTCTGCTATAGTAATCTAAAATTCAGGTTGAAGTAAGTTGACCAAATATTGATATTTCGAGGTGTTGAAACTCCAGGAGCTAATTTATTGTCTTGTGTGAGATATGGATCAAGAGTTAGCAGCTACTAAACTGGATACAGACTGTCTGTAAAAAAAGAATTCTTGTGAGAATTCTTTGTCTCACTACTTTCTGGCAAGTAAGTCTATCAAATTACCACTTGGCATTATATTCTATTCTATTGTATAAATCATGTATGATAGATGTGTGATTTGCCTAGCATGAAGACAATTACATTTAAATAAATAGTCTAAACTTATGTAACCTGTTTACAAAGCTTTGTTTATAATAGAAAGAGCTTGGAAAGGGAATATAAAATACATAGTGCTCAGTAGGTATTCAACCCAGCTGCTGGTACAGGGGCTCTTATTCTGAAATGAGCTTGCTTCTCCTTGTACATTTGGGAGTGGATTAAGCTGACCATGCAAACCATTTTCGTTGTGGACCATACCTCAAAATCTTACAGAATAATTAGAGCTGTAGCCTACCATGATTCAAAACACTTTCTTCCTAAGGACAGACTTTATTGTTGAGGCACAGACCTAGGAGTCTGCACCTTCTTAGCAGTCTCTTCAGCTCATGTCAGCCAGTCACTCTCTGATGGCAGCTACACCTTGCCATCGATGTCCCACCTGAAAAGTGCTGACTGTCTTCAACCCAGACCCACCAAGTACATTAGCTGTGTGCTGTTTCACTTCACATGATTCATGGGTCAAATCTGGCAAAGATTAAGGATCCCAGACAGCCGAGTTGTGACAGACGCACTCATGATCCACACACATTATTTCCACTGCATGGAAAGTAAGGCAGTGATATTTCATGTTTTAAGGACTTCTAGATCCACTTTAGAAAAAAAAAAAAAAAAGGAGAAAAAATTGCTATTGGGTTAAAAAATTATCCAAATGTGGTGAATTTCTAAAGCATGGACTATACAAAGAATGATTTATTTTAATTAATTATGTGCACGTAATGTAGTTTCACACCCTCTTTTCACTTGAGAGGTAAATGGTTGAAGACAGATGACTTATTATAGATTTTAAATCCAGCCCATGAGGATTTGGACTGATTCCACAGAATAGGTTCAGGTCAGCTAAGTTCTTCCCTTCAAAGCATCATGGGTGTCTCTGAGCATCATTGCAAGCTTGTTCTGGCAGTAAGCCAGGCTTCAAAAGCCTTTCACTGTGCAGTCACTGACTCACTAATGGGCAACTTACAGGCTTTCTGATTTTCCTTTCGTTTCATGTGTTCATTTGACATAAATTTAATTAAACCAAATCTGGTGTTAAAGGAAGGAGAGATAAAAGTGATATGTCACAAATTAAAGAACTGTGTATGATACAGGAAACATGATTTTTTTTTCTGTTCCTGTAAAATATTGTCAATTTTAGTAAGCTCACTACTTAAAGTCTGCAAAAAATGTGCGGATATGCATTATTAAGAATAATGTGCATCCAGGGTTAGATGAAGGTCTCAGCCCTGTATTCTCTGTAGTAAAACCTTTCAGAGAATTCTTATACTTTCTTTCATACCCACACTTCAGGTAGTCACCTCTTCACATGATATGAGACAAGTTTGCCCTTCTACCAGCTATATATCCATAGTTGTTAGATAGCTCAAAAGCATACAACAGCAGAAACATGAAAAGATCACTTATTAAATATAAAAAATCATCATTTTTCAAAGGCCTCTTTTGGTTTTTACTTAAGGCTAAGGAGGTGATAGTGAAAATGAAAAATATCATGCTGTTAAAAAGGTTTCATTTAATTGCTTTGAATGTTGCTTTAGGAAACATCGAACTTTCTTTTTGTTCTTTTTAAAAGTCCTTTTTTTAAAACTAAAAGAAAATTCAGACTGGAAATATACTAATGTGAATTGAAAGGGTATTTGCAAGCTGCCCAGAGATGTTCTGAACTAGTCATATTCAATGGGGTTCCAATACTGTCATTTCATAAGAACTATATATAAGTTCTAGCACTGAAAGCATTAGCACCATAGGAAAAAACATGAACAGTGCAAGGGGGACCTAATGACCAGTGAGCAGTTTTTGCAAAGTCTCATATTTGCTTATGTGATCTATAGGCTTTGAATGCATAATTCATGTGTGGGCCAAGTTCTTGTGGTCGAACCGGCTATTTGTCTTAGCACCACCTCTCGGTCCTCCTTTCCTTTATAGATGCCCCTGTTAGTCTGGTTTTGGGGTTTTTTTTCCCTGGTGGGTGGGTGATCAATGATAATTTCTGCAGCTTCTGACACCTAAATATGGTGGGCTGCTAAAGTAAAGGAGACCACACCACAAATGACTGAATAGAAGGTGTCCTTGGGCAGCCTGCACTGAAGGTGGTTTTTTAGTGTTTTCCACAGCTATGATCCCTGGCTGCACTCTGACTCCTGCTTAGGGCAAGAGGAGAGTGCACATCACCCCTTAGCGCCCTTGTTGCCTCTGGGGGGAAAGCCTCTCTGCAGCCCACTGCCTGGGCAAACAGACCCGATGAGAGAGAACTTCTGCAGAGTATAGACAAAGGATCCTTCAGCACCCTGTAATCCCCCCATCTCTTACCCAAAGCTTTTTTCACATGAAGGTCCGTCAGGATGGAAAGGAAGTGTCTCCAAAGAAAATAATCAGAAATGCTTTTGTGTAGAGAAAATACTTCCAAGACATGGTTAAAATGATGAAAATAAAGTATATAGAACTGAATGTTATTGGACTACTCCAAAGCCTTTGTCCTGCCCTGCTGAAGGATTTTCTTTTCTTTTTGTTAATGAGCCAGAAGAGTCTTGCATTTATTATATTCAGAGACTTTACTTGAAACATGAACTTCTTTAATTTTTAAAATCTTATTTCTCAACTAATTGTTCTAATAGTTTGCATAGTTTAAGCCAAAGACACATATTTCAAGAAGCAAAAATTTCATACTGTAGAATTATTTTGGAAACCTAAATGTATACATGAAATTAGGACATGTTTATGCTTGACTAATTAAAAAAAAAAAAAGCTGTTTCATTTAAACAGACAACTTCCCATCAACCTAACTCCCAATGGGGATAAATTTAGCATTTGACATAAGCAAAGGCATTTAGGGTACACTTTTGTAAAGCAACTACTGCTGCTTTTTTGCCCAGCTCATTTTGACTTCCAGTGCTCAATTCCCCTGACACTCAAGAAAATCCTAATCTGTTTTTAACAAGTAAAATACTAAATGTGTATTGAAAAAGGAGAACATTAAAGAAAAATTAATTACAACATAGGGCTATCTTTGCTACAGACTGTAAAAGCTGCAATCACATAGTGTGGCAGAGTTGATGATCTTTTTAAGAAAGTGCTATTTTTTATGGCTATTTTAACACTGTAACAATGTAGGCCCTGATAAAATTATACTGGGAAAGCAAGTGGCTACATCTGTTCCTCCCAGTTCAAAAACTCCTATACTGTGTGTCTCTGAGTAAATCTGATTGTATATAAAATTATACTGTTTTATCTATTCTTGTTGTGTGATCTTGGAGATTCATCAGAGTGAAGCAGTTTTTACTACAAGGGCTTCAGCCATAATTATTTATTGACATTAAACTCAGAAAGAAACAGAGGACACAAACATATGACAGTCTACATATTGCTTTATCTTCTTTCACAATCTATTTTTAGACAGGCTTAGCAGAGTTAGGCAGAGGCGTCCTGACATTTAAAAAGCTTATGTTAATCCAGAAATGCTTCATCTCTTTATAAACATTGGGACATAGAGGGCACTATTATCAGACTGCTTTGTGTGCTGCATTTCCTCCATGGAGAGCACCAAGGCCAGCCTGTGCGGCCTTTTCTGGAGACATCTCCAGACCTTCTCTCTCTCAGAGTACTCCTTCACATTAGTAAGTTACTTAGAAGAAAAAACTAGTTATTCACTTAGAAGCTAAAATTCTGTTAGACCTCTAGAATGAAAAAAATTAAGTAAGAAATAAGCATATCAACTTAGTTTTCTGGAATCTGTCACGGAGAGCTGATGTATAAATCTTGTAACCTTCAAAGAGGAGGGTAAAAGTTAAATCTGGTATTACTAAGGATAAGAGAGCAAGGGAACTTTTGTTTGTAGAATTTAAAAAAAAAAGACAAAGACATGATGTAAAACAAATAGTAGCGGACAGTTTATGTAAGCTAATATAACTAAGCCACAAAAGAATTCTGGAAATATTACCTAAAAAAAAAAAAAGCCAAAAAAAACCCCTACTAATTTGTCTATGCACTCAAAATAATGGTGTTCAGTTCAGAGACAATAATCATATCTAGATCGAATATTCACATATTTTGCCTCATCTTTCAAAACTGCTGCTTGCCCTTTTATACAGCAGGCATCATCAGGGGCTTCTGCTCTTTCTGAGGGTCTCAGGGTAGTTTCTGTGGTGTAGGAATGCATATGCTACTGCTCTTTTTTCTTTGCCAATGTACTTTCTAAATACAGAATATGTAAAATTTTGTACATTCTCATTTCATATTTAGGTATTCTGTCATTACTTTTCTTTCTGATATGTAAGTGGATTAAACAATTTAAAAGGCCTTTAAAGAGATATAATAAAACAGTATAATTTCTCTGTTCACCTCTGAAGAAAACTATGGTAGTGTACACCAAGGTTTTGGGGCTTTTTTTGATAACACTGTTTACTGCATAACAAGAGGAAAATATTATTATTGGAAGAGAAAAGGCCTTTTTTCACCCCATGGTTTCCACTAACACTACTGTCAAATGTGACTACATGTTTCATATTTTTCTATTTTCTCTTCCAGCTGAACAGCCCAGTTGTTCTGCCTCTTCTGCATTTGTACTTTGAAGTGGAAGTCAATAATAAAGATTAGGGCAAGAAAGGGGAGTTTTCTATGAAAACTGCATATCCCTCCCCTTCAACAAAAACACAAAGGCTATTTATATCAAACTTGCTGTCCCTGATCTTCAATATGTTCGTGACATTCTCACCTCCCCTTCAGCAGTGACACTGTAGCAGGTCTTCACCCATTGTGCTTAAATACAGTCTTTTAGTAAAACTCTTGCTCCTGTCCCTTGCCAGAAGGCATGATCTATTTTAAGGTTAGGTGGAGGTAGGCACTAGAGAGCTGTTACTGTACTCTGACATCAGGAGTGGGAAGCTAATGATTTATGGTAAAAGTGGTGCAGCGGAACTTCAGAAAGTCTTGAGAGTTCATCCAAAAGCACACACCCCACCATTTGTTTTAAACCATAACGTAAAGTCAAAATAACTTTGTAACCAAGGGCTAACAAAGCTCCACACAACATCCTCTCAGGAGGAAATGCTTTTTTGTCAATGTTAAATTTGGCTTAAAATTTTTTTCCCTTAGAATGAAAACCTCGGATTTGATACAAAACAAGGGAAGTAATTGGTTTCAAAGGATTTTGAATCATGACTTCGTTATCTACAGATCAAAAGTAGATGACTTGCTTCCTAAAAACACAGTACTTTATCAAGTAGGAATACCTGGTTCAAGGAAGTCTCAGGAAAAAGGGCTGAAATCTTTTTTAAAATTGCATAAGATTTGATTATCAAATTCTCCATCTGAAAGCATATAACATGATACCTTTAAGAAGTCAGAAAGGCTTTAGGCAAGAGAGACAAGAATGTGATAGGAAAGGGACCTCATGTTTAAAATACCCATAAATCAGAATAAGTAGAGCACACATGCAGCAATACTCTGAAGTTTCACAAATTACACTGTTATCACTGTCTTTTCTTCTCTCCTACTGTGTGGTTTAATCACTTGTCTTTAATTGGACTATAAAGATATCGTGTCAAGGGCTGTGTTTTCCAGTATGTGTTTTTACAAAACCGAGCACAGTAAATGTTTATCTTCCTGGGGCATTTAGGTAATACTTAAGAGTAGTCTACAGACTCTTCTCAGAAAATTATATAGTCACCTGCAAAGCTGGTCAGATAATGACAATATCTGAATAATTTATTTTAAGTAAAAGGTTCTAATTAATCAGATAAATTAGCAGCAATTAATAATTTAAGAAATCTAACTGTAGGGAGCAATCTTTCACTTGCAGGAGACTGAACCTGATGACCCAAGATCATTCCAATTTCTAGGAAACAAAAACTTTTTCAAGTCAGTGACAACCAAGCATTTCTGCATAACCTCATCTAAACCCACAATTTTCCCAGAGGCAGAATGAGACAGATGAGAAAGGGCACCATAAGGGTTCCCAAGAGACTCAGAAAGCGGAAGCTGTGTGCCAGTACCTCTGCAGGAAGGTTTTTTCTTGAAACATTGGAGAAAAGCTGAAAAGTCAGCTTGTGTTCTTTCCCTCTTACATCATGCCATCTAAGAAGTTCTTTCCCCCAAAGCACCACATACAACAAACTTGAAATGGTTACATGCCTGCATATACAGCAGACCTATCCCCTTCACTACAAAGTGCTTGCATTTTGGCAACCATGACTTCACCACCCACTCCCTCTGTTTTGACCACTCCTTACCCAAAAGGAAAAAAAAAACCAAAAACACAAAAAACCAAGCATTTTTAATTCTGCACATTTAATTAATACATGTAATAGCATATTTCAAAAGTGAGTTGAACACAGTCGCTCAATGAAATAAGCAAAAGCATTATCTACTCAGAAGTATTCTCTGAGGAGAAGGCTAAATTTTCCTGAGTGTTTTAGCTGCTACACATTTTTCACTTAGTACTAGTTAGTATCAAAATACTGAGCTTCTCTGCGTCTGGACTGAGGGCTGAACCAATCTGACAACTAAAGCAGTTGGACTGTGCTGTTGAGCTCCGAAGAGAGCCAAACATCTGTCCCCATTTTGCTGTTGTGTGTTCCAAACAGACATGTATGCATTAAATCTATTTATCAGATGATACTTTGTGTAAACCAAGACATAGCCTATCACCATAATAGGATATATCACTAATATGGGAATATGAAAGATTGCTACTTCGATAAGATATTGATATCAAAACACAAACCATTTTGACATTTGATTTATCTTCAATAATCTTCTTCAATATTTTTAACCTTGTATAAACAAGACAAGAAAAAATATAAGATATATTCACAGTTATGCAGAATATCCTCCTCCATTTAGAACTACAAAAAATGTTCCCTCTATTCAGGGGTACAAAAATGAAATTGCTCTGTCCTTTGCTCTAGTTCCAGTGTCACTTTCATCCTGAGAGATTTAGGAGGATTTTGTTTACCTGCAAGCCCAGAGCATTGCCTCCTCCTTGCAGTACATTGTGTAATGAACTTTTAAACATTCTGTTGCTGGTAGGTACAGAAAGAGATTACATCAGTGTCCCCATCCCAAGTTCCATTAGGCATACCTGTTTCTATTTAAGACGTTTAACAAGAATTTTGAGGAAAGGAGGGGTGCCTCTATTTAAGAGGATATCCCTTTGTGTATTTTTCTTTCTTGTCAGCAAAGCCATGAGAAGATGTACTAAGTGTTGGGTCATGTCAGAATTAACCAGCCTTGAAATAAAGTTCTATTTCCAAGTCAAAAAGATGTTTTGGTATTATAATTCTGCTAAAATGGCAAAGAACTATTACAGCATATTTTCGAGTTTGCTGAGTGTGGATGAGAGAGCAGATTGACAGCAAGTCTTTTGCAGGACTGGGACCCTCACAAGGTTTAACATGAAAAGGACTTTCTGTGGAAACCCTCCAGTTCCACTGGCAATAGTTCTGAGGACAAATCTAGATCAGCTTAGCAATTTCCTGATTCAGATCCTTCTATTCTTCCCTTACTTCAGGAAGTTTCATTTTCATAAGACTGAAATACTTCAGTCTAACTAAAGTATTTGGGCTATATGTGGGGTAGAAATGGTGAATGCTGAGCAGGAATTACTGATTATTGCCTCACGCATGAAACCTTATGGCATATTGATATACTGAGCATATTAATTTCATTTGTTATTTACTTTACTGAAGTTTTTTTTATGTTAAACCATTATGTAAATGTCGGGAATGATATGCAAGCAAGCGTCAGGGAAAAAAATATTGATACAATAGGAACCAGGAAACCAAGATCTGAAAGAAATTTTTGTCTAGAAGTCACTATCATGACAATTAGATTTTTAATCACAAAAAGACAGTGAAATGTACAGCGATAACATTGAAAGAAATATCTATCATGAGAATAATCTTTAGCATTATAGTCAGATATAAAGATGTGGAAATTTAGTAGTTTAGATAAGAAAATCATCTCTTTAAAGGATTTCTAAGTAATGAAAAAATATCTTGGTTTTAGTATTGTCCTACTTCTAGGACAGTATACTAGTTGGGTCTCAATTCAGAAAAAGTAAGGGAAATATTTAGGTAAGTCAGAAATATATAAAGAAAATTTTTTATTATCAAAGGAAAGCTAGAAAAGGCAAAGAATTGCAAAACAAAATAGAACAAAAGAAAACAAGAAAAAAATGATGCTGTCTGCTTGCATTTTATATTGACAACCAGTGAGAAGTTTAAAAACTGCTAACAGCAGGAAAAAAATTGTTTTAGAAATACCGGTATAGAAATGCTTCTTGAAATGGGCTATGACATTTCTAAATTCTATATGTTGATAGTACATTTTGTGCAAATTATGCATTTCATAAACAGCTAGCAGAAAACTCCAAGTTGGCTACTGCAGAAATTATTAATTTTCAAATGAGTTATACAGTAGAGTGTTTTCAGTACACCCTTAAATAGTAGTCAGAATAATTTTTAAAATAATTTAGATGTAGAATAATTTAGGCTAAAGATGTTGGTTGTATAAGCTTTTGCAATGGTTACTATGCATTTCTTAAGTTGGTACAAATCTGAATTCTGTGAACAAGTAAGTGTAGCACAAACAATCTTGTGATCAATAATGCAAAAGTGCAGACACTTTACATTTTCCTTTGGTTGGCAATTCCTCTATTTTACTAACTCAGTGTATAAAAGCTAGGGAAAAAAATATATATATTAAGATAAAAGACCATAATGCATTGCACATAAAAATTGCTGACGGGGCATAAAAACACACAGAAAAAAATTCTCCTCATCTTCTGAAATACAGCTTAAATTTTCTGTTCAGTCTATAAGACTGTCCAAACATTTTCCCAAGTGAGCTTCACAGAACTGTGGCTCATATAGTCCCTGGATCTAAATGAAGAGGGGAAATTCTAGAGGAGAAAAGGGCCATAAATTCACTATTCTTTTACAGATTTTAGCTGAACATCAGGCATTACACCTTCAGGGCAATCTTTTTAACAAAAACTCTCTTAGATGGGCATGTCTGGAAATACTAAAAGCACTTGGGCTAAGAATGTCAGCGCTAAAAATACAGAAGTGGCTGGAAATGCTGTTGTGTGTCAACCTTTATTTGTCCTTTAAACCAAGAAAAAGGAACAAATGTATGCCTGTAGGCCAAAATGCAGAAGCTTGGGATTTTTTTCCTCCTCTCCCTCCAACTTGCATGAAATTTTAACAATGAATTGTAATAGGAGGTTCAGATGACAAAAATTACAGTGGTGTAGCCAAGAAAAATACCCATGGGGCTTTCTGCTTCCCTTGTGCCCAGCCTGAACTATCAGATCAGCCTTCTGGACTCAAATGCAACACTGTCAATAGGAATACATCATCTTTTTTGTGGTATAGAAGAGCTGTCGGTTGCAATTCCCATTATTCCAAGGCCAGGATTTTCCATTAGTGTAGCCACCTGCTGGGTTTCTCTACTCAGGTTTAATGGAGTCTGAATTTGAATTTATCACCATCTGTGGGAAGACAGGAAATGAGAGGAGCATCACTAATTCCTTTCTTCATTTACTAAGCATAAGCATAATCTTTATAAGGAGATAGGCAGAAGCAGCAGTGATCAGGGAGACGGAGAGAATATTTTAACTCATACTGACATCAGAGTTCCAGACCAAGCAAAATGCAGTCTGTTCATGAGTCAATTCCAGCAACAAAAAGAATTTTTTAAATTTCCTATGCCATGTTGTACCAAAACATGCTGATATGGGATATTATTTCATTTTTGCTTCCAAGGAGGTCTCTGAAGACTTAGTAATTTAGACCATAAAAAAAAAAAAAAAACCTAAAAAAAAATTAAGGGTTTGGCATCTGAATAAGTTCTCAGAAAGAGTTAAGAATACTGCATGATGTTTTTTTACCAAAAATGGACCAAAAAAAAACTGTTTGCACACTTTGTTCTTTTCTTTTCTGTCCCAAAAGAAAAAAATCTGAAACAAAAAGATTAGGGAGAGGAAATTAAAGCATTCAGTAGAAACAACTGTTCAAGGGCAACATGAAAATCTTAAAAAATGAAACAAAAAGAAGAATTTCTGTATCATTATAAGAAGGAATATGTTTTTATAACAGAACACTCAAACCAGATGAAATTGATGTTGTTTCCTTCTTAAGTGTAACAACAATGTTACACAAAGTATAACAACAACAATGTTTGTGATGCTTTCATACAACACTGCAGCTCAATTTGGAGTCATAAGTGGTCCAGGAATCACAACTCCAATCGCTTAACTATATAATTTGTTGTTCCTACCTATTGAGGTTGTGGTCTATGCAATTCTCTGGTTTGAACATAATTGCTACTTTAGAATGGACAGAAGATAAGGTGGAAATTTAAATGTATATTTCAAGAAACCTTACGTGATGGCCATTTGCCCATTTCAAAGGAGCACTGACATCCAATCTATATTTGTAAAAGGGTTTTTTTATTGAGTTCAAGCCTTTCTCATGAATTTTGCTCCATGTTTATATTCTTTGGAGTTATGATTTTGAACTTGTGAGGCTGCTCTCTTGTCATGTGGGTCAACAAAAGGATTAGACTAACCTAGATAATTTAAAAGAATGTTATTTATTGCTGGGAACAAACAATTACAAGTTGAGAAAAAAATGCACAACCCCCCTTCGCACAAATAACCATGAAATGTTTTTCCTCTTCCTTTTCTTTTTACTTTTAAACTTCCTACATTCCTCTTCTATTGAAGGAATTTTGTGCATTGTACAAAACTGAAAACCTTTAAGTGTGTGTTTCTGATGAAAATCATATGACACTGGGTCTATAATGAGGCAGAGGACAAAATAATCTCTGATTGTTTGAAACCTTGATGAATAAACTGGATGATTGAGTTTAATTTGTTTCATTGCAGTATTGATTGTTAGCTGATTTGTCATTTTTTGGAGATCTCTTGGTCTTGTCATAGCACCAAATGCTGCGACATGGCTGATAATACTACTATACTTTGCTCTGCAGACTAGGTTTAGCCACAGAAATTACTCCTGGTAATTCTTTAATGATTTGATTCAATTATAATTGGCTCCCATTTTTGTCTCATGCCTACTGTGGATTTGTCAGGGCTTAAAAATCAATAGTGAAGCACTAGGATGTGCATGTTGCTGAAATTACAGCTCTGTCATTAAATGTTATGAATTTACTTTGACCATAAGCATTTCAAGATTTGGTCACTGTTTTTCATTTATTTTTTAGGGTTATTGTGTGACCATAAGGTACCTTAGAGATGGGTAGAGGATACATTTAAACTGTGACAAAGCTTTTTTTATTTTTTTTTCCAAGCAGATAGGCAGATCTTCAGGTTCTTTCAGTGAGCATTAAGTCACTGGGAAAAAAAAAAATCCAGCAAGAATATGAAGAACGTAATATGCTAGGGGAAAAAAGAGACATGTATTCCCATGGAAAACTCTGACGAAAGTCTTTTATACTAAAGGTTTCTGTGGTTTCTGATTTACTAAAGCTGAAGTCTACTAAACTTTTTCACCCAGTTGATCTGTTTTTATCAGTGAGTTATTTTTTATATGCTTCTAGGACTAGAAGGATGATGAGGACAGAAATGTTATCTATTCATTGGCTGAAGAATTTGAAACACAGTTTGAGCATCTTGTTTTTTTTCTGACACTGTAAAAGTATCTGGGTTGCAATACAACACCATTCCACATCTAAAGGCATAGGAGTATTTTAAAGGCTTGTGTATGTATGAAAGATTCAGAGTCCAAGCCTGCACCTGATCTGCGTGCATGAAACTCAGTAACAGGGAAGAAAAACAAGTTAGGAGAAGACAGCAAACTCAAGGGGTTGTTAACCGTGGCTTGCCTGTTTTGTATGATGTCACACATATGGTTATTGTTATTCATACTGAGGGTGGCAACTTCAGTGATTCAAGACCAACACAAGAAAATCTGTCAGCTCTAGTTAAATTAACATTGTTATTACCTCAGGTCAAGCAGATGGAGGGCAAACTTCTCTGTTGGATTCTGCTGCTCTTTAATTAGTGTCCACATTTGTTATGTCAACATGATGCATCATGTTTAGTTTAAAGGTTTGTTTTATTCATAATAAAAAATGCTTAGAAAATTGAATTTCTTACAGTTTAAGAGTTGATCTGGAAACTGCGGACCTAGGATGGATGAAGATTCCTTCAGTTGCATTTTGGAAGAAAACAGTCAAAATAAAATGTATACTTCCATAGCATTACACATATATTCTTCTTCTGTTTTCTTCTTGAAATGATTCTTTAATACATTATTAGGAACTCTTTGCCTATCAACAATTCTTTCTAACGGAGGGGGAAATGTTTCTTCTTTGTATCTATATTGCTATATTTGTAGTAGTAAAACAAGTAGACTAAAATAATTTTGCATTCAGTAAAACCATTTGTTATGTTTTATCTAGAGGGGAAAAAACACCCCTATCTTGTAAAGCACTTCCTTAGAAAGTTTTTCTTCATGCAGAAATCATGAAAACAAGAACATGTGAAGGAAAAAAAATGTAATTGCCACATCATGTGTGCAGAGACTCCTTCACAGAAGATTTATTTAAAAATTAAAATTAATAAAAAGCCTGGACAAACATTTCATGTTTTTCACTTAATCCTGGGAAGCAAAAGAAATCTTTCAGCAACGGCTAAAATAACAGAGGAAGAAGACTGAGGCTTCATAGAAGCAGAAAATAAACAAAAAAAAAAAAAAAAAAACACTTCACAGTGCAATGTTATTAAATGGTTGGAATTTTCATATTTACTTCTTGGAAGTCAGTGTTTTACAATATTTTCAGGCATTTAATATTGCAAGTTTGAAGGATTTATGAGGAGGTTTTCTGACAACTATGCAGTCAGGATTAAGGAATCTTTTTCATATCCTTTGTGGGGCTTAGTCCTTATTTGGTGGCTATAAAACCTGCCCTCAAAGGGGTTGATGTGTTGATTACACGTGGAAAGGAGCTGTAGACAGGCTGTGCAAGACAAGTTTTATGTGGTCTCTAGCCTTACGAGAGATCTCTCCAAGTGAAGTGAGTATTCAGAAGTGAATCAATCAAAGGTCAGAAAGGCATTTTGCATGTGATCAATGTCTCTTACCAAGGAGAAAAATAAGAATTTAGTCTCATTAGAATAATGACTTCCTTTCATTCCTTCTTTTAAATTATCCTTCCTACCCTACATCCTCCTTATAAAAAAGAAAAAAAAAAAGATCATTTTGGAGGATCAGATATAGTTGTCACAATTGCAATAAATTTTTAACAGATTTCCTCAAATGTATCACCATAATCTTAATGTGTACATATATATAACTCAAGATTTATTACAAGGACACACATTTTTCAAAATATTTATAAACAATATTAATATTCTTTATTACTTTAATATTCTTTAGCTTGTTTACATATGACCTTAAAAAAGTTTCCATTCACTTCTTATAAAGTTTCCATTCACTTCTTATTTGAATTATTCCGTTTTGCAAATGAAGGATCTTTCCTGGTAAAAGGACTGATTCCATTGGAAGTCAAGAAAAGAAACAATTTCAGATCTGGAGTGGAGTTACAGGAAAGTGAACGTAAATATGCTCTTTCCTATTCAAAGATGTTTGGCTTGATGAATTACATCTTCTACAGAAACCTAAACAAAGGCATGAGAGTCTTATTACCTAAAAGAGATGAAGGATTTTCATTTGACATTGTAATAACACTTCAGGTTGACTGTCCTGAGAAATTCAAAGTGTGGAGATAAGTTTGTTCCTTGTCTCTCAGCTTTGAAGTATTTCACATTTCCTTGGGTCCCCTATCCCAACTCTACTCTGGGATTCCTGGCCCTGCTGGACCTTTACCTCTGCTACCAATCCTCCGTGCAAGTTCTGGTCCGCCCTACTTACTGCTGTTTCCTACAGCTCAGGTGAATGGAGGGAATATTGCCTCTCTTTCCTTTGCTCTATTTGTCAAGTATCTTTTGAAGCTTTGTGTGTCCTGAGATTAGGTTCTACCTAGAAACTCAATCCAGGATGTAAGAAAAAAATAGAATATTCCCAGATTACCATATTTTTAATAGTAATTTCAGCATGAAGTCCCACACTTGGAACATCAGAAAAACTAAATGTCAAGAGGAGTGAATAAAGAGAAGGAGAATCTAGTTTCTACATGTCATGTCTAGAAACATCATTTATCTTTGTTTAATAATAGCATGATATTTTATGATAATGAACCAATATAATTGCAAGTATCATAATAGATCTGGATGTTTCCAATCTTACTAATCTCCATCAAAAGCCATTTTGGTCATCACAAGTCATACCAGTTCCTCTGATTTAAAAAAGTACATGGAAGACTGCAACTTTGAAAACCATAATGTTTTGTCGATTTCCCATGTAGAGGAAATGGATATATACCAGGTTTTTCAGACTGTTTTCCCTGACAGCTTTCATAGAAATTAAAAAGAAAAAAAAATTAATAAAAAACCCCAAACAGCTATGTAAAATGTTCCCTCCAGTTACAAAAAAAGGGAATAAGGTTGTTTTGTATTATGACATTTAAAAGATGGCTCAGAAAAATTAGAAGGCCATGGTTTCCAGGCTTCAGAATAGCTTCCTCTGTTGATCTTCCCACTGGATATCTATTTCAGTTTTTATCTGCACCCATCCCTGAAGTCTTTTACCATGTCTCACTGTTTGTTCAGTGAAGAACCTGGTTCCCTCCTCTGCCACTGCAACCTTGCTAAAGACTTGAACAAATAGCTACTTATTAATTTCTCCCAGGTTTTTATCAAGTGCACATATCTAATTAATTTTCCCTAGCTGGTATTCTTCCCTTTGCATAGTTAAAGCTGTTTGGGAGAAGTTGTGAGAGCTTGCACAGGGAGGTGACTTTAGAACTCAGTACAAGGTGAGAAGCTTATTTGCTAGTTGCTTCATTTGGATTACTTATGGAAGCTTGAAGATAAATGGAGTAATAATTTTTCTATTAATATTTCAGGGTTCTTTAATTCTGATGTTGTATATGAAGCATGCACATTGATACGTATGTAGTAACTTAAATGTTTTTACTGACTGAAAACCTTGATACAGATCAATAGCACATCAAGAACTATTTTAAAAGCATTTGATGTTATGTATGGCCTCTAGTGAAATTATTGCTTTTGTCACCATAAAAATGCCACAGAACATTACTTTGCCTTTAAATGTATAACTAAACATATAAATGTATTTAATATTGAAGTTAAATTTGAGTATGTAGGTACAAATAGAAGGATACAGAGTACATGTTTAATGAAATATCAGCACCCCTTTTGCTTGGGAACAATCTTCATCATATATTCTTCATACATGCCCAGGTCTTCTGCCCAGACTACTTTCTCTTTATTTCCTCTTGGAAATTCCTAATAAGGAAAAAAATATTTTTATTTTAAATCATAAACAATTGATATCACTCATTTCATCAAGGAAATACAGTTTGTCTTTGCTACTGCCAAAGAATTCTAATAGATTTTGTATCACTAAATTAGTGTAATTCACAAGATTGTGCTGGGAGATATTTCACAGAGAGTCACAACATTGCTTGAAATATTTTTAATACATCTAATTACACCTCCGTTAAAACTTTGCTATTGCCATTTTAAAATTCAGTATATACATCAATAGTTCTTTGATTGGAAACTGAGGTTTTAGATCAGTACATTTCACTGATTCTGAGGCAGAGCATCCTTGCTTATAGAACAAAGAACCTGTGGAACTAAAAAAAATTGCTACAGGAAGAAATTAGAGCATAAATACTCAGACAAGAGCCTATGGAATTAATTATGTGAATGAAAGAAGATGCTTTTTAAGCATCTTTGCTTAAAAAGAAATGCTGGGCAGTAGGAAGGATTATGTTTAATGCCTACAGTCAGTGGATCAACAGCATTAAAAAAGGAATTGCGCTTGTCCCCAAAATTATGTAAACTCATGGGGTTTCTGAACCACCACAGAGTGTAAATATTGCACCTGTATTTAAAAGCAATTTTTTAGAAAAAAAATAAAGATAAAAGTGTGTCAAAATTCCTTTTATCAAAGACTGGAAGGTTAAAGAGCTGCTCTAGAAAAATTTTCTATATACAGCAATAAATGTGGGAAGAGGGAAAGGGAAAGGAACATTACCAAGATATTTAAAAGGCAATAGGAAACAGCAGCAAGTACAGAGCCAAATTGAAAAGGGTACTTCTAAAAGGTGGCTAACTCATGGGAAGATATTTGAGGCTAACCTAGCTGGATATGTTGGGACTTCTATTCTCTCTCACTAAGTCAACAAAAAGGAATTTGAATCTTTAGTGCCTTTCTACATTTTAAAACACAGTATTTCATTACTTTCTATTATAAGCAGTATTTAGGTTATTTATAAGCAATTCCATTCCCTAAAAGAACAGTTTTCTTCCTTAAGTTCCAAGAGTAGTGACAATATCAAAGTTGATTTTTACACCACGTAAAAAAACCAAAAGTTGCACTTTCGGCTTAGAGGACTCCGCCAAATATAACACTATTGTATTTTGGCAGGCCATGGTGGGGAATGGTAAGTGTTTTTCTGTCTATACTGATCATTATAATTACAACTTTCTAATTCTAGTTTTGTAGCCAAAAGTGTTTATAACTTAGTGTATACTGTGTAAGCTACATTTTCCAAAGGAAAAATATTTCTGACTTTAACAGGAATTATAGAACAGATATATAATTACAATGCAGAACCTAAGATTTCAGTCAATTAAGGTCAATAAGGTATAAAACAAAAAGTTTACAAGCTATAGCACATCAGTCCTTGCTGGACTCTACCACTTTGCCATGTGGAGAAGTAGACTAATGTATTTGAGAAAACATGGAGCTAGAAACAGGTTATTAATTTTTTTTATTTTCAAATTAGAGAAGCGCCTAAACATTACCACTTTGGATTCTGAAGCTCGATTGCAAGATAAAAATGGCTGTAGCAAGTCTCAAAAATAATGATCATATTATAGCAATATTCTTCTGTAATAAAAAACACCAAATCAAAGTAACAGAGGGGAAAAAATTCCTAAATCTATTTTATAGAAACTCTCTGCTGTTGCTATTAACTTGTTCTGAATGATGAATAGATGAAAAAAAGGTATGTTCACAGACATCACCCAAATGCTTCAACAGTATTTACTGAAAAGATTTTATTTGACTCTTTCAACAATTGTTGATTAGGAGTTTGACATTTTTTTAAAGTCTGGATTTTTCTCACTATATTGACCATTGGGGAAAAGAAAAGAAAAAAGTCTTTGAATTTTGTTAAATATTTATTGTGTCAATTATTTAACCTATTTCTTACTCAGCTTCTCCCTGCAGAGCTTCTTTCGTCCATAAGCTATTTATTAAAACAATGTCTATGTTGTGCTGACTTGCATGATCCCTCTTCATCTGTCTAACTCTATAACTCTCCTGTGTTTCTATGAAGCTCTAATCATCAAGTACACTGCCCGTCTCCTATACAACAGCCAAAACAATAACAGGTCAATGGTTCAGTTCTCTCTTCATTGTCAGTAGTCCTGGTGCTTTGGCTCTCTTGGAGTATTCTCATTTTTAGGTATGGCCACACACTTTGGTGCTGCAGTAACAGAAGCATTAGCAGGACTGTTTTAGTTCATGCCTTGTTTATTTCTATTCTAAATTTAGTTATTGTGCTGCTTTTAGTTTAACCAGAGAGGTAACTTAAGCACTGTTCCTATCTTGAAAGAAATTTCAGTCTTAGTGTCTGTTTCAGCAAGATGGAAAAGCATGTACTTAATTTAATAAGTAACTATTAATAAATTCTTACAGAACAGAAAAAGAGAAGAAAAGAAAAAACAAAAGCAGTATGATTAAAATATACACTCCAGCCCTGTACCACTGCAGTAGAGTGTATGAATAAGAAAGTGTTCAGACTACAATATAGTCAAATCAGAAGCATGGAAGGTTGGAACTAAACAGCTTTTCAAAGCTTAACAATTGCTTCTTGATTACAAAACCTGTGAGAGGTGTCTTATAACATTGGTTAACAATTATCTACAATAGCCTGATCATATGCCTCTGTGGACACAGAAATATTATGTACTCTTCCCTGAAACAGCTAAGAAACTCATACAATCCCTTTTTCATCAAAATGTAACATTGAAAAAATTACTTGTGTTCATCTTAAGGTGCTCATCTTATTGTCTGCTCTACTCGTCTCATCAGTAATCTGTAGAATATTGTGAAAGTTAGAGATGTCAGTCTGTAATTTCAAAATGCCTGATGTCTCCAGACCAGAAAGAGCATTTGAAGCTCCATCCTAAAAAGCACAGTCAATAATATTGTTCCTTAGGCATAGGAGACCAGTGAGTACCACAGCTTTACCTTTATAAAGCACATATGTAGGAAATAAAGAGTTTTCTCATCAGGGAAATAAATTATATCTTTCACTTCTTTTCTCCTGCAAAAAGAATTCCAAAAATGTCCATTTTATATAGGAGGTTGATAATGTTTTCATTTATCTGTGGCATTGGAGCAATACATACATTATTATATATATTATACAAACAAAAAATTAACCCCAGTTCTTCTCAAAAAACAATAGCTCTATCAGAAAGAACCCTGTGATTTGAAACATATATGTAGTGATTGAAGGTCTGCATGAACTCAGTAATCAGCAGATTATCAGTCATATATCCCCTGGGAATAGTTAAAGGACCTTAACATTAAATACATGTAAATATTTCTCAGAGTTGTTGTCTAAATAAATAATAACGAAATTAAAAAACTAAAACATCTGAGACTGTAGTGTTGCCAGACAAACTTTTTGCTCAGCTGATTTTAATACAATGCTTATTTTGCAAAACCATTAGTCCATGGAATGGCATTATACATTAACCAAGAAAAGGCACAAAATGGTGACCCAGCCCTGCTATGCCAGCTCAGTTCCGTATTTGGAAAGTAACACCAGTTACCAAGCAGTCAGCTGTGACCCTGGGTTCTGTGACCACTAGAGACCATCAGAGGGACTCCTGGGACAGATAGACGCGTACACAACGGGATGGGAGCTTATGTTAATGATTTTGGGGAAATGCTTATCATATGTATGTTTATTCTGGGAAAATCAGTGAATATGTATGTAAAACATAGTACATGCACGGGAGCTTTTTCTCTGTACTTGAGATGCACGACAGGTGGAGATATCCCCCACACATTCAGAGCTGTAACAAACACACCTGCTGCTTAATGCTGCCTTGGTGTTAAGGAGTTTTTGACCATATTTTGGCAACAGTTTCTGGCAACACAGATGGTACGCTACTCCAGAATTTCAGTGGATCTGAGGAATCACTTGGAAAGATTTGGTCAAGTATTGTAAGCATTGGTGTCTGAAATACACTTGGAACAATCATAGAAACTGGCCTGAGTTTGGCACCCTAAATTATACAATCAGTACGCAATCTCTAAAGGGGTATTGGTAAAAGGAATATTCACCCAGGCTGGGTGAAATCGGACGGGAAACCTAAACCTGGCTCTTCAAACCATCAAGCTCATGACCTTAAATGAAGATAAAGAATCCCCCTGAGGGAGACCAGGGGAATCATCCTCATCTAAGGCCCTGGTTACATTATAGCTAGGGAAGGAAAAGATAGATTTTTTTTTAAATTGATCCAAGAGCAACTTATTCAGTATTATCAGAACCCGTAAGCACTGTGGATGTGAAAAGGAGAAAAGGTAGTAGGCCTTTTTTACAAGCATTACCATTTAAAGTAGGAAAACAGTGTGGGACACATAAATTTTTGTATATTCTGGAATGTGCAGAGTCCCTTACGGAAAGAGATCTGTTGAGTAACTTGGATGCAAACACTAGCTTTGAAAATGGACAAATAAAATTAAAAATTCAAAAACGTAAAATTGTGTGAGCAAGCACTTTTATATTGCAGGAGCAGGTAGAATAAGAAGAAATACCTGAGGAGGTGGAGAATTCAGTAACTCCTTTGGTGTGGCCAATGGATACACCCAGAAAATCCAAAGTGACAATGCTGGTAAAAATGCCACTGAAGATCAGCTCTAAACTAGTGAGTAAAAAAAAAAAATCCAATAAAACTAGACATTACACAAGGACTGACTAAGTTAATTAATAAATTCCGTAATCTGTTTTTTTGGTAGAATGTGATGTTATAATACTCCAATTCTACCAGGAAAGAAACTAAATACTGGAGAATACAGGTTAGTGCAAGATTTGAGAGCACTCTTTTAACTTCCCTTATAGAGGAGGACAAATAGCTAACAGCGCTCCTTAAGGATGCATCTGAAAGATGCCTTTTCCTGTAAACCTCTTCTCCCACAGAGATAGAAATTGTTTGCTTTATAGTGGGGGAATTCAAACACTGGGTGGAAGGTGCAGCTAACACAAACACTGTTACCCTAGGGCTTCAAAAATACCCCCATTATATTTGACAATCAGTTGGCAAAAGAATTGGAAAGCTGGAAAAAAGAAATTCTGGATAGAAACTTACTAAAATCTAGACTGTATTCTGCTAGCAACCGAAAGTGAAAGGGAGTGTCCTGATGCTACAGTAAAAGTCTTAAATTTTTTGGGACAAGCTGGATACAGGATGTCAAGGAAAAAGGCACAACTAGTCATAGAAGCAGTAACATATTTTGATTTTGAGAGCCTAAAGGATAATGAAGTTTGGGAAGAACTTAAAGAAAGACATTTGCCAGACTCTGGAGCCCAGGACTTTAAAAGATCTATGAGTCTTCTTTGGTATGGCTGGGCGGTGTGGGTTATAGATTGGCAATTATGGGGTACTTGAAAAACTCTTGTATGTGGTATGGACTCCTGAGAGTCAGAGGTCCTTTAGGGCCCTAAAAAGAGGCTTTATGACAGCCTCTGCTTTGAGACTTCCAGACTTAAGCAAAACATTTGAGCTATTTTTAGTGAAAGGATGCACCTGGCACTAGGGATATTGGCTCAGTACTTGCAGTCACGGCAGCAGCCAGTGGGCTCCTCTTCCAAACAATTGGGCATGAGTAAAGCATGGCTCAGATGCTTGAGAGTGGTGGCAGCTGCAGTGCTTTAATCCAGGAAACACAAAAGCTGACATAAGATTAGAGTATACATACCCCACAAGGTAATAGCTGTTTTGGAATCAAGAAGGAGAATACAGAAATACCAAGTTGTCCTGTTGGAGTAAGACAATGTCAAATTTAAGGTAACTACTTCTATGATCCCTGCCATGTTTCTTCTGGCTTCAGGATAAGGCCAGAGACCTTTGTACCATGACCACCTGGTAACACAGAACAAGTGTGTTCTGGCAGATCAGATCTCAAGAGCAACCCCATCCAGAACCCAAAACTGGAGCTATACACTGATAAAAGCAGCGGGTACCAAATGGAAGATTGTCACCTGCAAATCTCATGTCAGCACAAAAACCAGAATTAATGACTTTTCACTGACTGCTATAAATTGCTAAAGGAAATTGCTAAAAGGAAATTGCTAAAGAGTAAATATGGACTGATTCAGAAATATGCTTTTGGAATATTAGAGGCTGATGGAGCCATATGGAAGGAAAGGAGATTGTTATAGGCATAGGTGTCTCCTATTAGGTACAAAGAAGAAATTAGTCACCTATCAGAGAGTGCAAAAACTGAAAGAGGTGGCTGTGATGCACTGCAAAACCTCTCAGTTTGGAAATTCCTCAGTTAATACAGGGAATCACTTAGCTGATAAATCAGCTAAAGAAGCTGATGAAAAAGGTATCATTCTGCTAAAACCTAGGAAAAGGTTGGATGTCCTAGAACAAAAACCAAATTATAGTCATTAGGACAGCAGCTAGCCACATTATTAGAAGCTATGGAAAATACACCCTGTTTATTTATACTATTGTAAATTTAGAATTTAATTCAACCTCAATATAAGAAATATAGAATTTCTGAGCTTCTTGAGAGGAATGAAATGTTAGAATAGTTAGAATTCTGTAACATGCCGCCCAAAGCAAAATCTGCCATGTGCTAGCATTATACTCCATTTTTCAGAATATTCTTATGTAGCAGCAGGCAGATTTCTGTACCTTTAAAAATCCACATAGACAAGAATATCAGCCTTATAAAGATTTGTCTATCATCAATCAAAACTTTGTCACTCCTTATCTTGAAATTACACTTTCTGATACTTGAGATATGTATCCAAAAAGGGTAGTTAATTTAAGTAATTTTGTCTTTTTCTCTCAATATACAAGGTCATTAATTGCAATTGGGACCTTCATAAACCCTAGTCTGCTGATGGGGTGAGAACTCTACTGTTAAATGTATTATGGCAGGGTTGTCTTCGGAGATTGCCTGCTTGATTGCTTTGTAAAGGCCCAATGGCACACAGCAATTAAAATCCATAGACCTTTATAACCCTACTGATGTTTTATGGGCCTTTTTGTGTCCTTCGGTGTGGTTTACCATTTGTGTGTATCCCAGTGGATCTTCTTTTCAGAATTCAAAGTGGAATTTTTTTCCGGAGTGATAAAGCTAGTTATACATCATGCAAAAGGTTAATGACTATTTTCAAAAAAGAGCTTATGTTTAATGTCATAGGGTGAAAGTTATAGTAGAGAACAATTAAGTAAAATCACTTGCCATTTTCTCATTCTCAAAGTATTTAGATACTACCACTACTTACATAGAGCCCATTGAGTTGGTAAGTTACTGGATGATTTAAAACTTTTCAATTAATTTTGTAAAACAAGTCTAACTTCCTAAACAGAAGTAAATAATTGGACAGTTTTTCTATGTGCATACGTATACATATGGAATGAAAAATATGCCAGCTTCAGAGTGTGATTCCCAATGTTTTCAGTCAGTGAGTTACTTATGGAACCATTACACAGTGGTGGGCCACCGGATTGTTGTGTTCTTAGAAGATGTGTGGCTTCATACTGACTGGTTTAAATGCTTTCAATTGGTCTCTTTTAACAATGAGCTAACCCACACAAGTAGCAGAATCACAGAATACTTAGGGTTGGAAGGTTCCTCCGGAGATCATGTAGTCCAAACCCCAAAGACAACAAGACCACTGTCTAGTAAATAAGAGACATATTTTTCCCCGCACCTATGGTTTCACACACATAATATCCTTTCTATAACACTTAAGTATTTGGAGTCATAGTGAAGGTACAATCTTTACTGTTAGTGATCTTAACACTAAAAAAATGTATCTGTCTGTATGATTTCTTATTTTATATTTGTGTCATGTTTTCAAGAACAGGAGAAATGACTGCTAAAATTCAGTGTAGAATAGCTATTAATTAAGCTTACACCTGTGATTTAATGGAATGGAAAATGCCTGCTACTAGAGGGAAATAATAAAAATTTCCCAGATATCTAACGAAACATTTAAAATCCATTTCTGTATGTAATAGAATAAGTGCCTTTGGAGAACTAAGTTACACAACACCTTAATTCTCAAATGATGTATAGACAAAAATTGATAGAATGGTAGAAAAAGAGCTAAAGATGGAGCAGGAAACTAAACAGCCATTAAGTTATTTTCAGGATACCTTTTGAGAATGCAATAATTCACAACTGCAAAGACAAAGAGTTTTAGAGCCTAGCAAATAAGGAAAGACTATTTATATGTTCTTTTATTGAGAGAAGGGACAGTTTAAATTTGAAGTACCTAAGACTTGTTGCTTTACACATAATTTTAACAATTTGTAAATCTAAATGCACTTTTAATTTTGTTCTCAATGCAAGTTACTCTAGACACTGTGGACCCTAAAATCTATATTATTGTAAGATGAAAAGAATTTGGTGGCTAAAGTGGACCGTCAGAAATTCTATTTAAAGTTACTTAAGCCCAGAGTTATCATAATTAAAGACATTTGGCTTTAAAGGTATATCTAGATCCCAAAATTGTCTTGCAAAGTCTCTATTGTTACCTGTGGCAAGCAAGATACTAATTTTAGAAGCTAGAAATGTCATAAACCAGTGATAAGGGGGAAGGTAATTACTTTTAGTTAAATTAATTGTATTTCATATTGAAATCAGATCAACACAATGAATAAAGAATTTCATAACACCATAGTTAAAAAAGCCATTTTCTGATTAGGTCATCACAACTGATGGTCTCAACACAGTTCAACAATTAGTCATTTGGGCCCAGTTTACCTAAATGCATATTTGATTTTCCCATGTCACAACCACCAATATTGAGGCGTCCTTGGTTTTTTTTAGCTGCTCTTATTCAGGGTTGTTTGATCATTAAGTGTATCAATTGGTATCAAATGTATTTTGTAGTCATGGATTACTCTCACTTCAGCAAAGAACAGCTGTCTACCCTCACAGCAGGTAATTCATCTTTGTAGGATTCAGTTCCTACCCCTCAGTTGACTTATAGTAATTGGGACCACAAACAAGAAGAAAATCGACCCTCAAACCATAATTTTTTTTAGCCCTTGGAGTTTTCATTATTTAGGCCTTATGTCTGAGGTTAGAGAAAAAGTTTGGTCCAGTTTCTGATAAGGAATAATAGGCAGGTGGTCCAACAGCAAATTTCATCATAGCTAAGGTCCTAATATGTGTCTGAAATGAAAGTGTTAATGGTTGTTATACAGACAATTAACTGAATCTGAATTCTGTTTCTTGCAAATTAAATCAGTTCTAGTAAAAGGAAGAGATTTTTTTTTCTATTTACTTTCTTGTCATCCATTCTTCCTTTAAATAGAATTATGCCCAAAAGTTTTTCTCCAATCCGTTTGTTTATTTAGAGAAAGGTAGAATCTGTACATTAAAAAACAAAAATAAAACAAGAACAAAAACGAAAAACAAAAAACCAAAAATAAAACCAAAACCAAACCCAAAACAAAAAAAAAAAAAAAGAAAACCTGCCAAAACAAACAAAAAGAAACCAACCTTGTTTTTGCTGTGATGCTGAATATAAGATAAATTTGGAACAGGGGTATTTTCAATGAAATAGAACACACAATAGCTTTTCTCCTAAAACACAGCTGTTTATTGACAAAATAAGATCTCTTTCTCCTTCTGGATTTTGTTGAGAGTTTTCATTACTGCTCTGGAGCTGTTTTCTTTGGAGCTTTTTTAATGTTTCCACAGCTCTTCATGTAGTATAAACTGTATAGGTAAATTTAAAGCAGTAGAACTGTCATGATTTATTCTAGGTGAGAGTATGATCTTCAGAAACATAGTCAATCTTTTTTCTTTCTGTGAATAAAAGACTGAAAGATGAACTTAGGGGAAATATCCATAATATGCAGCAATCTTTAAAGTTTAGACTACTTTTTATCATTCAGGATACTTAGAGTGAAATACTGCAAGAAAATTTAGTGAGAGGAAAATGGAGAATTGATTTAAACTGAAAGACAATAGATTTAGGTTAGATATTAGGAGGAAGTTCTTTGCTGTGAGAGTGGTGAGGCACTGGAACAAAGACACTGTGGACGCCTCATCCCTGGAAGAGTTCAAGGCCAGGCTGGATGGGGCTTTGAGCAACCATGGTCAAGTGCTCATGGCAAAGGTGTTGGAAATTTATGATCTTCAAGATCCCTTCCAACCCAATCCATTCTATGATTTTATGACTCTATGAATTTGCAGCACATACTTTCCAATATCATGTATGGAATCGTGTGTTGCTCCCCCACTAGTTTAATTTTAAAATACAACAGGTCAGAAGGGTTTTAAACTGTGTTCTAGCAAATATGGATTACATCAGAATAAAAAACAGGAATGACTAAACGAACTAGTGCATTAAGTGCCTCTGAGCCATACTAAACTACAGAGCATTTGTAAATAGAGGTTTTCTGTTTATTGAAATGTGAGGCATTAATGTCACTTACAGCGTGCTTACCTCAATATACCACTGGTGGCTCTCAGGTACAATGGGAACATACTGCCTCATACTGTATGTTTAGCGCCTCATTTCCAGGACTACCACCATCCACGTGGTAATGTTCATGTAGAGATCAAGCAGTAGTGTCCTCAGAGCGGAAAGGACACTTTTCTCTACCTTTCACATATGGATAAAATAGCTGGACCTTTTAAGTGCAACATTTCCTGAAGACTTCAGTGTTATGTAGATTGTTTTTGAGATGTGTAATGTCTTGCAGATACATGAGCAAAGTCCCCTGAATTCAGAAACATATGTAGCCTGGACTGCAAGCTCTGGTTACTCTTGTGCTGCAGTGCTGACAGGGTTTAATTGGATCTCTGTGCCTCAGTTCTGGAACTCTTGAAGGAAAACAACTGAAGTCGAAGACTTGTGCAGATGTCTCATCCTGGTAATGAGAAGAATCTGGCTGGTCTAGTTTTAAGTAAAATAGCTGAAAAAAAAGCTAAATTAAGGCTTTCTGACATGGATGATCAGTGATTGCAAACCAAAGTCTTGAAATTAGTTGACATTTCATATGGTAATCAAAATGGATTCAATGAAGCGACTGAGCTGTCCATTGAGGTCCTCTCCACCATGACATTCATTCAGGAGAAGTAACTCATCAGGCACACTTTGATGAAATCAGTTAAGACATTGTGGGAAAGTATCTTTTTTTGGGAAAATGAATACATTTTGAAAGGTCTGAAGGTTTGTGTTAGATTCTGAAGGTACTGCAAATGAGACACAAGAGAAAACTGTTTGCTAAAACAGTAGCTAAAAACTAAGGGAAGAAAATTCTTTGTCTCTATAAATAAAGATTGATAGGTTTTACCATGCAGATATATGAGGCAGAGATAAAACATCTTTCATTTAAAATGATATTACAAGCTAGCTACAAGAAACATGAAGCAGAAGTAGAAATTCTTGTAAGTGCTTTCAAATAAGCACATTCTAAGTTTTAAAGACTCTAATTATGAAAACTCCAAAGGAATATTAAGCAGGACAATGCTTACATTAAATCTACATCTGCCAAACTTTAGTGAAAATGTACATTTTACATCAGCCAGGTTACCAGGTTTGTCCCCTGAATGTATATCTGTTCACTGCAATCTCTCAGATCTGCAAGGGTCAAAATAGGGATTTGCAAAATTCAGATTTAATTTTTTAGTCTTTTCAGTTTTGATGATCTCCAATGTAATGTTAATTGGAGTCTGAAATGGACTAATTTGTATTTATTTTTGGTTTACATTATACTACGTTATTGTTTACACAAATGACCCCTGCCCCTGTGAGTGTTCTGCAGAAGTACTATTTTTCACAGTCAATTGTGAAAATAAAGTAGTTGTTATTCTTTTTTTAATTTTTTATTTACTTATGGAGACTTTCAATGAGATAGAACCAGTCAAAGTGAGAAAATTCTAAAATCAGATTTGTAAGTTTTACTTTTCTTTTCAAATCAGTAGTTTGATTTAAAATATTTAATTTATTTTAAGCCACAAGCTAAAATTATGTGCCATTACAGTATGGGCCATTAACTTAAAAGCTGGACTCAATGATTCTTGACAGCTCAGAATATTCTGTGATTCTGTGATTCTAAGATAACAGGCAATATTGTTTGGAAACTGATTTTTTGTCTTTGAAACACTCTAACATAGGATTCTTCTCCAGAGAAAGTATTTTTATAAATGTGCACAAGCACACATAAATCTACTAACACTTTTCCTGAAATAATGGTTAGATGTGACAATTTTCCACGTGAATTGTTTTATTCCATAAAATATAGAGGCTAGCAATAAAGCTGAAACCTTGTGCCATGTTCAACTTTTCCATTTCCAAGCTCTGGTAATAATAAATGTTAACTGTGTCTTTTATGTGTTAATACACGCTAAAGAATAAAATGGCCTTTTTTCATGCCTTTTTGATTTTTTGTATAGTCTGTTTTTCCTAAGACATTGAAGGATTAATGCATCTAACTTCATTAGTCTCACAGTGTGCCTGTTAGAGCATCTCTTTCTTTGTGCCATGCAACATCTCTTGAGACACCAAATCCCATCTCTCAGAGTTTGCCTTTGGAGAGCCACCACCATGGCTCTCCAAACAGATGAACAGCAGAGGGCTGTACTGCTTGGTGGTTTTCCACAGCAGGAAATACCTACTCTACGTCTAGATCTCATCTTATGCAATTCTTATAATACACTGTAACAGGAGAGATATATTCTTGTTAGGAGTCAAGAACAAAAAAGTTATAATACTGCCAAATACTTTTGGACTTGAATATGTGATTTTTGCTAGTCTAAAAAATGTCATTTACATTGCTATATTAAGAGAAATTTGCAAGGCTGCTCTTTGGATTCATAGTGGTGAAGTTTTATGGAAGAATGATGTCAAGTCTTTTATTTCTCACATGTGTACGCCCAGAGATTACAATCTCCAGCAGTGTTTAATTGGAGACTTGAAAAACAACTAAAAGTAAGCCTTTTCTCTTTTTACTTCATCAAAGATTCACCTTTGAAATACATCAAAAAGTAAATTAACTTTAGCACACATTCCCAGCACCAGTGATGAATATGGGAATTATCTGCTTCTAAAATCAAATCTTTAAGAATACTAAATAATTTTAGATAATCCACATGGACTGAGAACAGAAATTTTGTGTCAGTACTTCCTGTCAAGTCTTTCATGTGAGTCTGTGTAAAAGACTTAAGTCTGTGTAACTACACTAGATGGAAAAAATCTTGGTAAACGTTCCCATCCAGAAGTAAGGTAAAGTTAGAAAGATCTCGTAGTCCAAGAGCAAAACACCCAGAAAAATAAATAAATAAATAAATAGATGAATAGATAAAAACACCTGTCACCATATTTATTCAGGAGTTACACAGTTCACCGTCCCCTACAAAGTAAAACTTTTCCCTATAAATAAAAGATGCCTGAGGGATATTTTTGTTTTATGAAGTACCTTGAGAATAATTCAGGTTTGCAGTTCAGTACATCAATAAGCAGAGAAGCTAAGTGCTTCAGCCAAAACAACAAACAATAAATATGATTTTCTACCATGTAAGCAAAGGCATTAGGTCCCACTGTAAATATATAATAAAACAGTATGACTTATAGCCCCAGCTACATTATAGACTCCATTACTCTGGTGATTTATCAGTAAATATATGTTATTCACTACCGACAACATTTTCAGGTTCAAGCATAAACTGAGTAATAATATTATTATCACAAAGGTTTCCATGTCTTTTTAATTCAAATGCAAGCAAGACAGCTGGGTAAATTTTAAGACACTAATTACATTGTTCATGGGGTTGTATGTGCAGAGGAATCTGCAGGCCTTCAAGTATACAAACACCACATGAATGTGGGCTTGCTATTACACTATCACATTTGACTAAGGACAGCAAACTTTAATAAAAGTTGAAGAAATATGCTGAAAACAATAGCAGTGACATTTTTCCAGTGAGGTGGAAATCCATCATTTCAATATATGTGGGCTGAAGTGCAGATGAAAGAAACATGAGCTCTTGTGAGTAAACAATGCACAATTGTTACAGGAAAAATGAACTGAGGTCCCACCACTTAAGCCTACAGCACAAGATATTGTTTCCAGTGCTTTTGCTTCTGGAGGTCAAACTGATGAGAGCTCTTCATTTACATGTCATTTACATAACAGTGAAAACAGACTATATAGCCTAAGCTACTGAACACCATTGAAAATTAAATCCCTGATCCTTCAGACTTATTTTGAAGGAAGTAGAAACTACAGGAAAGACACAACCGACATTAACAATTAATCTTGTTTAAGTGATATCTGAATTCATCATAGTCACTTCTGCAGCAATTGTAAGGACGTGTCCCTGTCTGATGCTTCATCTCCCACTATTCCAGATGTATTGGCATGGGCCTTGACTGGCATTTTCATTAAACTAAGATTGTATCAAAACCACTCCCTTTTTCATCCATAATGGTCACGAGAAATGGTCATTTAGGACAACAGAGTAGTTAATGGAACTGTAGCGGACTTAAACAGTGAGATTTCTGAGCAGGATAAGCTTGGGGATGACAATGAAAAGTCCAATTTCAAGATGGGAGTAGTCAGAGGACCACAAGAATCAGGCAATTTCCAAGATATAATTTGTCTCAATAGGTAACACCTTCTCAGTGAAGAACACTGTGCACCTATATTTTCATGACTTTTTGGAAGTCGACGGTAGTTAAATACAAACTGAGGGAAAAAGAGCAAATGGAATATTTTTGGATAGGACTGCTGTCAAAAATTCCTAAATGACTAGAAAAACCTCAGTTACATTACTGCATTCAAGAGACAAAATGATTTGTGCATGTTGTTTGAAGCAAGGTCACTTGCACATGTGAAAATCAAAGCCTATCTTTGTGCCTAATTCAGAAATTTTTCCACGAGCATTTGTAAAGCCTCAATGTGGATGAACCACTTCTTTCAATAGAATATATACTTGGTATTCTCTTTCAGCTCAAGAAACAGCAAGTGTCACATGTTCCTACCAGGGAAAAAACAGCAGAAAAATACAAAAGAAACAATACATGGACATTCGCAAATATGTGAAAATCAACAGAAAAGGAAAGTATTTTAAGAGTTTAAGTGTCAGAATGCAACAACTTTTAACCTTTTTAGTATAACATATAAACAAGCTATTCCTTTTTACAAGCACAGTGAAAACAGGGAATGGTTAACCATGAATGACCAGAGACTTAGTGAATTTTCAATGAAGACCTAGACCAGTAGAATAGTACCTATGCTGTATTTATGATTGGATCTGTTTCTACCTAGTGCTTTTTAAAAGCAGATTTTGTGACTGTTTTTCCACTACTGACTGACTTCAAACAGTTAAACGGAACATATTTCCATTTATCTCTTAAATGCAGTAATGTAACTGAGGTTTTTCTAGTCATTTAGGAATGTTTGACAGCAGTCCTATCCAAACATATTCCATTTGCTCTTTTTTTCCTCAGTTTGTATTAACTACAGTCCACTTCCAAAAAGTCATGAAAATATAGGTGTACAATGTTCTTCACTGAGAAGGTGTTACCTATTGAGAAAATAAGTATAAAAGTAAGTCTATATAATAAAACACTCTTCAGAAATTAGTATTATTATGGTTTGGTTATGGCAAACCATAAACAGACACGTGTTCAAGTTTGTCCAGGAAACTCTGCCCTTTTACACAAAAACAGTGTACCTTCATGGACATTATTTTAGAAATGCCTTTAACTTTTCATTGTGAGGCTTCTGTTCCTACTTTGGATCGTGCTTACTGTATTTTCTTTAACTGCTTCTTAGCAGTAATATATGACACTTCTTCATAGTTTTAGCCTCTGTCTCAATCATTATATTCAAAACATTAACCGATTTTTTATGAAGGCAAGCCAAAAAATGCTTCAAGAGTCAATAAAAGAAAGGAAAATAGAGTGACATTATGTAGCTTTGGACATAATTATATTGTTGGTTTTGCTGTTGCTTGTTTGTTTGTTTTCCAGGAAAATGGAGGAATGTCCAAAGAAAATAATTTTATTTTCATAAAGGAGTTGCCATTTAACATGTATATCATAGCACAAAATCCTACATTTCTGTGCAACAGTTACGAGAATCTCTCCTAGAATACTAATAAGCATGTTTTCTTAGAACTGAGGGAATTAACCATCTTAGGGTAAAGTTAGCAATTTTCAGTTTATATGAAACTACAGAGTGCTTCATTAAAAATCCTGGACTTTGTCTCTTTTCCCAGTTTCCTCTGCAAGAAACATACAATGCTTAAATTTTCAATTGAAACAGAACAGTCGAAATTTTCCATTGATGAAGAAATCTTCCCTCTACTGTGATCGGATTTTAAGCATCTGACTGCTACTTTTGTGTGTAACCTAGCAAATCTGGACCTCAGTGTTGTAGGAAGTCCCATCTCATATTCCTAGAAAATGTATTCCTGCAAACCTTATACAAGAATGAAGAAAATTTCTTAATTGTTCTCTGCACTTTCTAGAACAGATTTCAGACCTAAATACTACAATACAAACCCCTTGAGTAAAATCGAGGAAAATTGGTGGAGAACATGCTATTTATTGAAGCTGTACCACCACAAGAGTAGTTTTTGGTAACTGTGAAAAACAAAACCACTCCTTTTTGTGGAACAAAAATAGGACTAATTTCTCATCAAACAGGCTTTCCTTGGTTGGCTGATTTCCATCACAATCATCCTCCTAGGAGTGAGAAAATTATTTCAGTGGCCCCTTTGCAATAAAGGACTTAGTGTTTTAATCTGTCTGGTTCTATTTCATATGTACATTTCTTTCTGTGGCTAGTAAGCAACAATAATTTCTGTAAAACAAGTAACCATCGTGTTGTAATCCTTAATTACATGCTAACTTCTTTTTCCCCCTTCCTTGCTCTCCTTTTCTCCCCTTTCCCACCCAGCTTAAAATTTTAGTTATATTTAATTGTTTGCAAAACAGGTGGTGCAAGTATTTCCTCATCCTTACACAGTGGCAACGCAGCCAGAATTGGGTCTCTATCCTGTCAGCCCCCATGAGTGCAGTTGCAGCTGTGTGATGCGTATGAAACACACAGAATTATGTGAAAAAGAATTATGTTTTGGTTATTATCATAACCCAAAAAATATTTATGTTTTTTTATTATCATATTCATGCATAGTATTAGTAATATTGGTTAAACATTACTGATACCCTCCAACAGAAATGTTATAGCTGATTTTTTGTTTCACTGTTTTTTTCATTCCTTTGAAATAACTAAATTATCCCTATTTTTGAAAACTTGTGTCATTTTGATAGAAACATTATGCTGTTTTTTTTTTCCTAGCAAGCAGCAGATATTTCTGGCTTCCACATCTGCTCAATCGGCTTGGCCACTTATTGTTCTGTTGTATTGTGACTCATTTTACAAGCACAAATCAAAGACAATATCCTTCTCCTGAAGAGTTTGAGGGGAGTTTTCAAAGGAATGGTAGCCCATAGGCAACCAACTTTCCCTGCCATAAAGTGGACTGAGCATCCCAGCTGTATTTTATGCCTTTCTTTTAGGATGTAATTATCCTGTCTGGCAGTACAACTGGCAGCAAAGAACCCCTCAATTATATCTTATTCTCACACCTGAAGTCATTGTAGTTGACAGGAAAAGGTTTGTTCTCTGGTTTGTTTTCTTTGGGACCTAGCAGCTCTGACTAAATTCCTCACCAAAAAAAAAAAAAAAAATACAAAGAGCATACATTAAAAAAGGTACCCTCACAAAACCAAAAAAAAAATCCCCCAAAATTAAGAAAAACTAAAAAAATAAAGGGTAAGATGGGGAGGAGAAGGGAGAAAAGGGAGAGGAAAAGGAGAAATAGAAAAAGTTCTCACGTCAGCGTATTTCCTAGAACATGAAAATTAAAGATGAATGAAATTAATTTTTCATGAACTGCCTTCAGGATTTAGCTTCCTAATCTTGCAGCCTGTTTATTACACTAAGGACTGCAATTACTTTCCATGGAGGGCTGAATCACTAACAGATCAGTACTTGGTAACCAACTATTGATTAATACCTTGCCCTGTGGAGTAAGTTGCTTGTTGAACTGATGCTGAAGGTGGCATTTCAGACATCTTTGTCTCCTCATATGACTCATGTTTTTGATCCATTCACTGTGACAAAGTTTTCTTTTATTCAGAATAGAAGAACTCTATCCCAAGGACTCATGCCTTTCTTCTAATGTAATAATAGGTTTTTCTAATATAAAATATGGCTCTATTTCAGCACCAAAATTCATACAAATAAAACTTACTAATATAAGCCAAAAGCAATAACTATTATTGAAAAAGAAGAGTGACTAGTCTCATCATCAAACAGCTACTTGAATGCCAGGACATCAAGGGTGTGTTTGCATTACTGTTTGGCATCTCACAAAAAGTATTTTATAAGCATCACCATGTTGACAGAGCTGGCTAAATGAGCTGAAATAAAATAGTGACCAAAAAAGTAATTTTCACCATGATTTCACTACAAACGTTGTGTGATTTGATGTCTTATGCGATATACCTGTTTTGTTCATATACGCACAAAAATATAGTATCTTACCATGACTATGACAGGGATGGGTAAGATGGGACTGAAAGGACATGAAAGAAAGAAAGGAGAGTGAAATGGTCAGAAGATGGTAACTGAATGTACATTTGAGCTGTAAGATATGAAAAGGACTGCAGTAATGTGTGTGATACTCAGTTCCCATCCTTACCTTTGTTGCTGTTACCCAAAACAGTCTAAAAGGAGACACTGCATCAGCCCACTCCAGGTTGACTCCAGGATACAAGCACGCTTTTCATGCCTAGTTGTGTTTTTGGCAGAAACCTGCATTAGGTTCGAAGTTTGTCTTAATAATGTATTAAAACTGTGCATATTAGCAATGTACAATTCAAATGTACAATCCACTAGTTGTACAATCCATCAGTGGATCAATTCTACTGTTGATGTAAAACTTCACACCTCATCCCACCAGAGTAAAGGCCACCTTTCTAAAAGGATCAGGCTGATTATCTCTGTTGGTACTGGTGCTGCCTTGGTTCTTCAAGAAACAGCAAGTACTGGTAGAAAGACACTGGTGGAAGGAGTGAGGAGGTGAAAGACACGAAGTGCAAGAACAACGCATTTGACTCACCCCTTTTGGGGCACCCTGACTCACTCTGCTCAATGGCGTGGATCTGCATCCTAATCACCTTCAGATTTGGGGGAGAAAGGGAAGCTGGAAGGGGGAAAAAATTAGAAAAAATAGGGGAAGAGCCCTGAAAACCAAAGACAAAACAAAAAAACCAAAAGGCCCCAAATGAACTAGAAAACAAAAACCAGAACCAACAAACAAAACCCACCAAAATTCCAACAAGCCTGGTAGCCATGTTCTCAATTTCCAACAATGTTCTTTTTAAGATTTGAATAAAGTTGAGCTCTCGTCATATTCATTTGCTGAGGCAAAGCTCCTGCTGTAGGGAATTCCAGAACTGAAATGGTTACTACCACTTTGCTAAGGGCAATTATTACTCTAGTTATCTAAAGAAAAGGAAAGACAAGACTCTGCAAATAAGAGTTTTTAATCACTGTGTTGTTCTATTTGATACTGATTTTAATCATCCCCCCCCCCCCAACCCTTATTTTTATTACATTAGAAAATATAAACTGATTTTGAGACCTCCAAGTGATTTCTGATTTTAAGTTCTGAAGTTGGATACTGTAGAAATAAGTACCTGGAAGAACATTTCATTGGAAACCTTAAAGCTCTTTTATACCTGAATTTTTACTGTATATATAGAAATATATAGTCTTACAAAGTACACAATCAAATAGTACTTAATTGCAAGAAGCTGAGTTTGCCACCTGTAAAAATCAAAAGTATGTAGGCATTTTGTCTTAGCACATTGTGTAGCTGTGCTTGTGATTCTAAGCTGATGACAGTTTCATGGGAAATGTGTTGGTATGCCTAGATGGCCTCTTTAAACCCACACACCACTCCTTAGTTTTTCATTTACCCTTTTTTCTTGACGTTTCTCATAGCTCTATGCTTTCCTTTGTCACCACTAGACTAAAACCCTGTGGAACTGTCTTTGACCAAATACCTTTAATGCAATAATATAACAGCACCAGATAAAGAAACCTGCTAAACATCTATAAGGGAAATGCAACACAGCATGTTCACTTAAAAATTGATTGTGGTCTATCCAGAAGGTAAAGATTTCCTGGCTTGGGTAAACATAAATAGGAAGAGATATGACCTAGAATTTGAGACAATAATTTAGAAGAAATATTTTATGGAATGAACACTTATTTTTCACAAGGCCTGTAATAGCAATATGCAATCACTATTTTCAGTGCATGATGGAATAATGGAAATTCTTTTAAAGATATGTATATGGATAGATAGAGATATAGATATAGATGATATAGATATAGATAGATAGGTAGAGATATAGACATAGAAGTAGATATATGCATTGATTACCTGTTTTTCATTACTATGCAGCTGTGACTGGCCTCATGATTCACATCCCTGGACCTGATAAATATTCCTTTTCTCATCAAGAAATCCCACTTGTCTAATGGGTAGAATAGGGTCTTGCCTACAGCTCTTTTTAGAAATGTTTTTGTATCTGTGGCTTTGTGCATACAAAATAGGGACAATGTAATAAAATGTACCATAATATTCTAGAAATAGAATGTGGCAGATTAGTTTGTTATCTTCTTTGATAAGGTTAGCTTTCTTTCTAAATAATGCCATCCGTGTTGATTTTTTGTGAAATACATAGGATGTCCCTTGCAGATCTGTCTACCAGATGTGAAATATATGATCACTTTAAACCTGCTTCTGAAATAGAACAGCACATGGCAGTCACTCAGCTGTGCTTGGACTTCCAGTACTAACTCCCTGATATTGAAGTAATTTTCTCCTTTCCTTTCTTGTTGTTCCTGGGAATGTTCCTGGGAATCAATGTTCTTTTGTAGAAGAAAATTCACTCTCAGTAATAGCAAAATACAGATGCCATCCATACCAATGCAGCACTTTTCAGAATAGAAAAATCTGATGTTAGTTTATTAGTGATACTGGATGATATTTAAATTATACTGAAGTTAGCAGCCAATGTAATTGACTTCAGTGATATTGGAGTTTGCTGCTTTTCATTGAATGAGTGCTGCTTGAAAAGGAGAAAAGACTCAGTTCTTCAAAAAGTTCTGGCATTAGTAACGTTGCTCTAGGAAAAAAACAAACAAGCATCCCCATAATAAAGGGCCAGCAAAAACCCTACCATTCCCACTTATTTTATTGTGCAGTCCAATTGTTACTGTAATTATCCCGAGTAAAGTGCACAGTTAAAATCATCAGTGATTTTAATTCTGAACATAGCTCTGATGATAATGCATCACTATTTACATTCCCATATGTTTCCTAGACTGTGCAATATCAAAGCTGGCCAAAACAAGCCCTTCTCACTGTGCCGTCACCATCACTTATTTTATAGGCATGGAAATGGAAATTTTAACTGTCATAGAGGGATAATATAGCCATGATAATAATTCTGTAAAGGTAAAGTAGATTTATCAAAATAGTTAGAGGCATGATTCTCCATTAAGGTCAATGACTGCAGAGACAGGCTGACATAAATGAGTGGACTTTTCATTTGCTTCTTTGTTGTACTTCATTTATTCCCCTCCTGTGAATGGATATTCACCTGGAATATGCTGACAGAAGCCTCTCTGGGAACTGACATATTAAACCTTAGGTCTGAAATGTTTATGTGTCAATTAATGGGAATACCTGAAGCTCCGAAGACATGCACAAACTTACTTTTACAGAACCATTCTACAGTTTGGATAGCGAAGATGGGGAGATAGTGCTAAAAACATGGTAAGAAACTTTCAGTGTTCTGTATATTTTGGATGCATGTGCTGCTAGTACTCTGTGGAGTTCATACTTATGGGTATTGACATAAGTGGCTCTGAGCTAAATCAATTCATTTGCTGATTTCCTATAGAGATATACTTAAGACATCTCTCAGTATTAAATAAAAAATTACAGAAAAGGGTCATGGCCATTACCAAACACCTTCTTCTTTGGGGCTTTTATTGATACCTAATGTGTCCCAATGTCTTTCTGTTAGTTAAATGTGTGTGCTAAAATATTAACTAGGTAAACTGGTTTACCAAAGTGCCCAGTATTTTTCCATTGTAAGAAATTTTTTCAATATTTATAAAGCTGAATAAATTGGGCATTTTCACTTAGATTTTATATACAGATTCCATGGATTTATCCTTTCTTTTTTCCCCTACAGATAGATAGTGGCAGATTTTTCTGAATGTTAGCAGGCTAGCAGGAATATGTACTGATTGTCCTCATAAAAATTGCAGTGGCTCACATATTGATTTTCCCAAGACATTCTGATGTGCAGGTTATCTCCAGGTTCCAACACTATGAATGTGTCATTAATCATATCTGTGAAAATTTTAAAAATTAAGGTGATTTGGGCTTGAAAAACTCTCCTTTCCTGGTAATTAAAGTTCTGCTGCATTTTTAGGGTTTAATCTGTGGGACATAAAGAATTGCCATCAAGCGTGGTAATGGGGACCAAGACAGTAGTCTCATTTGGATTAATAATAAAAAATGCTGTGAAATATATTTACATGTGTTGCAAAAAGATGGCAAGGAAATACTACTTTCTTAATACAAATGCTTAATGGAAATAGTTTCCCTTTCAAATTTCATTGAATCTTCTCCTACAAGGTTTGAGGTTTTGGTGGGAGGAGTTTCTAAATATTTTGGTACCTGGGTGCCAGTAGCTCTAATATATATTACAGATTTTTTTTTTCCATTTTTTTACAAGGCAAACAAGTACCAGTTTAAGAAAAATAGAGCAGAAAAATTAAATTCTTAATTCAATCAGAAAAAAGCCCCACAAAAACAAACTAGCTTGAGAAAGAATTTTCATTCAACTTTAAAGAATGGTCAGTTCTTTCCCCTACATATTGGCTGTTTCCTTTCTATGGCACATTTACTGCTTCTTTCAGTTTGTAAGGTGTCAATTTCATCTGTTATACATTTCATATTGTACAGGATAATGTAGGCTACAAATGCTTTGTTGTAGCAAAAGTATGAGCAATTTAATTTACTCTAAAAGGTTTAAAAATCTGTCAATTTTAACCCCTGTGTGTCTATGAAGAGAAATATCCACATGTTTTCTGGATACCTATCAGACTACGGTTCCTTTGAACAGGAAAACAGGAGTGGGAATTCTGGGAACCTATGAAGGCCATAATGGGCAGTGGAAAATAGCAAGATTGTAAAATACAACTAACCAAATTCACCCATTTTCTCGGTTGGGTGCTTATCATGTAAATAATTCAGTTAATATTACACCAGCTCTGTGCTCAGTGGCCATGCAAAATGAAAATAAGTCTTGAATTAGTATTTGGAAAAAAATACACCACATTCAGCTTTGTGTCCATTCATCTATCAAATTTTCTTGGGGTTTTTTCAATACA
>WBNP01000932.1:2963280-3001386 GCA_013401095.1 Passerina amoena | reverse complement strand
GCAGACAACCTAAAATCTATGAACTATTTGGGAATAAGCTCAACCCACAGAGACAGATTGCTTATTTTCTGATTGTGGTAATCAATTTCCTTTCTACCAGTTTATCTCCTTCCCTTGTTTCATGTTATTTTGTGATGTGCTTGTTGTATCCACTAAATGCCAAAAGAACATGAACTTGTAAGGATTATATTTTCCCTTACCGTTTACCACAATTGCTTTATGTTGAATGAATGACTTCTACTCTTCTACACCAGGACTGACTGTGACCATGAAATTAGTATTTAAAAACCCTAATAATTTATTTGGTTCATCTGCCTGCAGGTGTAGGTTGGTACAGGGATAGCACTACCATGAAAACACATACATAGCACAGTTATTTTTCTTTTATAAATCCCTTTTGCAGAATGCATACATTTACTTAAATACAAACATGTAGTATGTTGTTAAGTTTATCTCTCATTATGTAGGTTCATAATGGATGTTCTGATTCCTAATGCAGCTCATTCTACTATATCTGAAGTAAGTTCAAAATTTCTGGGTTTTATCCACCTTGTGCTCTTGAAGAGCCAAAGAATCATGTTCAACCTATAGATCACAAACCAGTAATTTTAGACTCCTTTCCCCTATTAAAATCTGCTCCCCAAACCCTCAAAATTTTGAAGTTACACCTTTTGAAATTTAGATTATCATATTCAACCTCCCTCTTACAAATTTTAAAACCTTTTTATTTACATATATTTTGGGTGAAAATGTAATAGATAATTAGTTTTTGTGTCCCTTATTTTTTCTGGTTCCTACTTTTTTATGTTTTCAAAACTGGTGCCTACTTTATGCATACTTTTACTGCGCCATCTCATATAGTAGCAATGGGCTCTGCAGTCATGTACTTTTCTCCATTTGCACTTTATATCTCCTTGAGGTTGGTTAGAACCAAATCACTATTTTAAAATTACAGGATGCAATAATGCTCTCACTATCTCAAGAATGTGTTTAGAGTGTTGCTAAGTTTTGTTCTTGTCAAAAAAATCTGACCAGTCAGACTCCACATTGTAAGTTTTATTTTCAGCCTTTCGTGCTCATAAGTTGGTGTCAAAGGTTAGTTAAAATTTCCTGTTAAACTGATTGTTCAAGGGACAATATATTGATTTCAAAGATTCCTGACTGCTGGAAACCAACATCCATCTCGCTTACAATCTGTTCTTTGGCTTTACCCTACCACTGAAATCTGAATGCTTTGCCTTTTAATCTTTTCACTTTGTCTTTTAGTCTGTTCACTGCTGATCTCCAGAAATCCCTTCCTCAAGTAAGGTTTTTTGATAAGCAAGGATAACACAAGCTGATCAGGATTTTTAATTACAGTGTTATGAGTTGATGGGAATCAGATAAATTATCATTAATTCAATACTACTTTAAGTTCATAGAATCATAGAACCTCAAAATGGTTTGGGTCTGAATGGATCTTAAAGAATCATCTAGTTCCAATCCCCCTGACAGAGACAGAGACACTTTCTGTCAGGACTAACTGTCCAGAGCTCCATCAACCTGGCCTTAAACACTTCCAGAGATGGAAGTGTTCCAGACACAATTTGTCTGGGCAATATGTGCCAATGCCTCAATACTCCTTGTAAATAATTCCTTCCTAATAATAATTCCTTCCTAGGCTAAACCTACTGACTTTCAATTTGAAACTATTTCCCCTCGTCATGTTCACCCCTCATCCTGTTTTTTAATTGGGATTGCCGCAACCCCATATCAGCATTTTGCACTTGCTCCTGTTAAACTTCTTGATATTTCCTACTTCTTGAGCATATCCAGGTCCCTCTGGATGGCATCCCATTCTTCAGAAGTGCCAACCGCACCACCCAGCTTGGTATCATGAGCAAACTTGCTGAGGGTGCACTCAATGCCTTGGTCTCTGCTGTTGATGAAGACATTAACTAGCTCTGGCTCCCATACAGACCCCTGAGCTGCACCACTGATGTCTCTGGGACACAGAGCTGCTGACTGGTTGGGTACAGCTGTCCAGCCAATTTCTTATCCACCTAACAGCCCACCCATCTAATCCATCTCTGTACAATTTAAAGAGATGGATGTTGTGGGGGGTTGTCAAAGGCTTTACTAAATTCCAGATAAATGACATCTGTAGCCCTTCCTTTGTCTGCTGACACAGTCACTCCATACAGAAGCCCACCAGGTTGGTCAGACAGGACTTGTCCTTGGTGAGGTTGTGCTGGCCATCCCCAATCATGTCCCTGTCCTCCATGTGCCTTAGCAGAGCTTCTAGGAGGATTTGTTTCATGATCTTCCCGGGCAGAAGGGTAATGCTAACAGGTTGGTGATTCCCAGGATCCTCCTTTCTACCCTTTTTAAGGATGAGTACAATGTTTCCCTTTTGTCAGTTCCCTGGGATTCCACCTGAGCACCATGAATTTTTAACAATCATGGAGAGTGACAGCTACATCAGCCAATTCCCTCAGGACTCTGGGATGGATTCCACTGGATCCCATAGACGTCTGCACATTCAGGTTCCTCATATGGCCATGGACTTGATCTTCACTACACTGGCAAACACTTTGTTCCCTCAGCTCCGATCCTGCTGTCCATCTACACATGAGATCTGAGAAGAAAGGGTGCCTTTGAAGACTTCGACAAACAAAAGGAGCTGAGTACCTCAGCCTCCCCCTTGTCCATTGTTACCAGTTTTCCAGCATTGTTTAATGGGGTGTTCACCTCCTTTGACTTTCCTTTTCTTTCTTTCCAGGTAAACATACCTGTAAGAAGCCTTTCTCATTATTTTTTGTATCCCTTGCTAGTTCAGGCCCAGCTTTGCCTTGATCTTCCTCATCTCATCCATATACAACCACACTTCATACCTACAGAGCAAAAGAGAAGTAATGCGTCAAAATTGAAGAATTATGGGAAAGATTTGCAAAAGTGGAACTGATAAACATTTTAAGAATTACATTCATGCAAAAGTTACACATCCTTCAAATGGATGTGTTATATGAGACCGATGTGGTGGATTTTAAAAATGTATTCTCAACAGTCTAGGAAATTTATTTAAAATTCTGCAGTTAAATATAAAATAAATTTCTTCATTTAAAAGTATTTATATAAAATATATTAAAAAATCTCTTAGCTTTTAGTAAGCATGACAGCATGGCAAATGAAACTGATGTTCTAAAAATGGGACTGATGTTCTAAAACTTATGACTGAATTAGGAATCTCAATGGATTGAAGGCATTCAGGTGTGAGCAAGTTTGAAGTTACAACTCTGGATCATAAATAAGTAACATATGACTGTAAAATAGCAAATTCTTTTGACTAAGTTAAGCAGTCAGAATAATGTACACAGAAAAGGCCATGTAATGCCCATAGTTAAGTCAAGAGAAAGACAAGATACAGAGAGATACAAGTCCACTAACTTGATCTCGAAAACATTCAGAATTTTTATGCAAATCTTAAAGGAAAGTTGATTAAAGACCTTGAGGGAGAGAATGAACCTGTTACATGAACTCTGTAGCAGAATTGTGTTACAATAACTTGATATTTGGCTTTGATGTCTTATGGACAATATGATTTCACTGAATGTAAGCTACTTAGGGTTGGTTAAGCAGTTGAAATAGCAGGACAAGCAAAATTGTCCATGAAATTGGAAAAATAGGCTTTAGCAGATGACCTGGAAAGAACTTACCTTAGCCATGATGCTGAAACAGCAGATATTAGCTCGAAGTTTCTTAGTGATAGTTCTGAGGGTTAAATCGGGAGACACCCCTTTTACGAAAATAAAAGAAAGCTTGGATTACCTCAAAGACTGGAGCCAAAAGGATAAACAGAATTAAAATCTATAAAAGAAAGTGATAAGTACTGTGTCTAGTGACCAGTATTTGTGCAATAAATTTTAATGCAATCAGATTTAAAAAAAAGACAGCCTGTAACTAATTGCAGAATTAGCATGAACCACCAGTATGCTGATGTGAAGAGGGTAGATGTGATCTTAGAATGATCTGGGTGACATAGTCTCTGTGAAATTATGAAAATTATTAACATCACAGTGCAAGGAGTTGGTGAGCCCTATATAAAATATCATGGAAATAATAATAATAATAAAATAATAAAATAATAAAATAATAATAATAATAATAATAATAGTGACAGACACATTTTTTTACCATCAAATAATAGCATCACTGAAAATTTGGTGACAGGAATGAAGACAAGGTGGTTGCCTGTGAACTGCAGAAGAAACATTGCACCGCAAAATGTCAGAACAATCAGTTTCAGAATACCCTGCTTGCAATAGTAGGAGACATGAATGAGTGGCCCAGAAGGATCTTTCTTGTGCTGAATCCTGTAAAATAATTTCAGAGTGGCCACTGTTTTCAATACAAATGAATTATGCCAAAGTTCCTGAAATAGAGATTATTAGATGGCCTTTACGATTCTGACCTTCCTGAGAATATTTCAACATTAACTTCACTGAAAATATTCATAAGACTGTATTTGATGCAGAGGACTATTATTTATGGGAAAACTTCAGCAACAATATCAGCTAAAAATCCCTTTGGAAAGTAAAATGATACTTTGTATTTATTTTCCTTTTTTAGTTATTTTTTCCACTAGTGAAGACACTAGCATGACTCAGAATTTCTATGGTGAGGAATTGACTGAAGGAATGTTCTGTCTTTCATATTTTGGCTAGTAAAAGTATTCTGTAAGATGTCAGGTCAGCACAGTGCCACAGAGATCAAATATAATTTCACAAAAAAGCAAAAACCATTTTAATTGCAGCATAAAATTCTTCACATAAAATAAAAAAAAAAAATCTGCAAGTAGAATGTTTTCAAAGAGCTTGGAAAGTGACTTTTAATACTGACCTCATTTAAAGAAAAGAATGTGTGTCTCACTTTAACTCTGTTTAATCTTCTCGATACTTTCCTTTCCTTGCTAACTTTTTTCCCTGATTAATGTATAAAGATGAATATTTTACTCCAATACACATAGCATTGTAATAAAAATAAAGAGGAATAAGAAAATAAATTTAACATGTAGGATTAAATAAACAGCGACAAAACATTTAGATCTTTATTTTACAGAAAGAACAGACCTTAAACCACATGGTTTTCCTTTAAGATGCATTTGGTTTGTACAAATTTGCTCAATTTATATCTGTAACTTTATTAAAATCCCTGAGAGCTTTGGATACAGTATAGTCCTAAGGACAAAACTATGACCCCAATTGCTCCCATTTAATAAGGTCTGAATTTGTCCCTGAATGTCAACATTATCTCTAAAGCTCTCATTTAACACTGTGTCAGATCTGGAAGTAGTGCGATAGTTGCACTGTTTCCTTTATTTTTTTTTCAAGTGGATTGAATTTATCATTTAATCCAAGACTGTTGCTTAATGGCATTTGTGTATTATGCACAAAAATTAAAGCATTTTCACTAAAACAGAATGCACAGAAGAAAGAAGATGGTTGACTTGAAGTGAATCTAAAAGTCAGAGCAAACTGTAAGTAGGATGGAATTGCACTGGGTAAGAGTGCCTGAACATTGCAGATGCTAATTATAAATCAAATTATATCCATGGGGTCTCTGTCTGCAAAGCTGAAGGAACATTTATCCAACTCTTTCCCTTCTAGATCAAGTTAGTGTAACACACAAAATCTCCAGGGGTGCTGCTGCAAGTGAAAGGGGAAATGTGGGGTTTTTTCAGAGGCTCCCTTCTGACTCAAATCCCTCTGGGCCAAAAAAAGAGAAATTCATAAGCAATCAACTTAGCCATCACTAGTCATGAATGGGGAATACATGACAGCTAGGGAATTTTGTTACAATAACTCCAGTTTACTATGCCAAAAATAAATGATTTTCTGCTTTGTAATAAAATTCACTCTCTACAAAATATGTAAATCACAGTGGGAGTTTTTCAGTATGATTCAGCTTTCAAATCTCAAGATCCAAAGAACAAGCTCCAGGCTGCTCTATTTAAACTGTTGGTTTCAAAAATCTTTACCATTAATTAAAATAAAACGTAACATTTCCTGCAAATAAAACCAAAGTGTGCCATTCTATGACTACATTTAGGGATTGTGCCATTTTGACTTTTAAAGCAGAAACACAATGCAGAGACAGAGTGAATAGTTTCCTTGCATGTATTTATAGCACAGTTTAAATAATCAAGAGTGGGACTTTGTCTTAGATATCAATGTCAGATCAGCAAATGTGTATGAACAAAGTCATGGTCTCTCTGCCAGGCTGTTACTCAACATCCTGGATGAAAACATGCCTTTAGGCTGTTAGCAAGGGCAATGAAGATACCTGAATCCCCGAGATAAAGGTCTCTAAATGTTGTACAACGACCTTTCAACTAGAGTTATCACTTCTGCTACCTACATAAGCCTACCAAATATGCAAGGGCTTTTTATTGTGCAGAGTACATGAAATGTCAGGCCACTTACAACCTGAGAGAAGGCACCCACCCACAAGACTCCTGGCTGATGACTCTGAGTGAAAAGGCTCTGGAATAGAATTTTTGTGCAGGAAAATACTGTGCTAAGGGGAAGATCTCTTCCACAACCCCAGGCTTACCACCTGATGTCTTTTCCTCATTGTGTTTGCACAATTATTTTCATTATTTGTTTTCCTAAAAATAAAAATGTTGTTGTTCAGAACAGAGTATGTTTCAAAGTGGATAAAATTACAGTGTTTTGAGAAATGCATAAGAACATTTGATCAAAGAAAGAAAGCACCCCTCAAGAGACCTGTACTCTAATTCATGTATTTTTCAGAGCAGTCTCTCTTTGAGAGTGTTCCAGACTATTCTGCACTGTGTATATGATTTGATTAAGGCTACCTGCAAACTAATGAGATGCAACTCCTCACTACTGGCATAGTGCCATACACCACCTGTCTCCTTTGTCATGTCTCATATGTTGTCTTTGAGCTCACTATAAACTTAGAAAATTTATTTCTCTAGATAAAAAAGGAAGTTGCTCCAGATATCTGTAAATAATGAATGTAATATACATGAGGCTGAGTAACAGTAAACATAGCAAGGAATTTGAACTTATTTGAACTCATATTAGACCCTAGATACTTAGATTGAGTAATATATCTTACTGTGTGATGTATCTTACTGTTAAGATATGCACTCGTCAAAAATCACCCACATTTTCATGAGAAATAGAAAGGGCATTACCTTAACTTAGTTATATCCCTGTGGTACTTCTCCAAATGCTTATACTATTCTAGAGCAAGATTTAAAGAGCTTCTGATTAGTCAAGCAATCAAAATATTGCTGCTGAGGTGAATATGTGATAGCACTGTACTATTTGTTCTTGCATAATTCATAATTCCGGCTACAATCTATGAAGAACAGATTCATAGAAATTGAGTTGAAGAGTTTAAGTCCATGCTTAGTTTAAGTTGTATTTCTTAATTTGTGAAGAGAGTTGATTTCCTTTCTCTTTATATGGACATTTCAACTTTGAAATCATTTTGTACCTGATATCTATAGGTAATTTTTTAAGCCAGCAGCACCATGTACATCTCTTGTTCCTAGATTTTCACTAGCCAGAGTTTTTAAAATGTAATATTATTATTCTCTTTTTAATTTTCCTACTTTCATAATCTGTGTGAGTATGGGGGGAGAGCAGGGGGTAGGTGTGTGGGGATTTTAATGTTAACATAATTATGTCAGTTATTAAATGTCAGCCTCTGTCATCTTCAACCATTTAAAGCCATTTGAAAACCATTGACGTCTGTGTAAGTAATAGCAATAACAGAAAATAAGGATAATTTCTGTAATTTGGAGGTAATATTTTCTGAGTTAGCCTGTTCCCACAGGATTTTGTTTGCATGCAAAACAGGTGTAGCAAATAGACCCATTCTGATGTTGTGGGTGACTAGAAACTGAAGTAGATAGACTTTAAGAATCTGATTTTAGCCTAGGTAGCCCTTTCATTTTGAAGAGAACAAAGACATGCACACATATTAGATTCATGAAACTATCACTATATAAGTGCACTACCATATTTAGTTATAGATGAAGAGAGGGTGAGGTGAAAGAAAATAGTATGTCTCTATTTAATTAATTGCACACACACAGAAAAATATACATGAATGTATGTGCATGTATGTGCAGACCTTTATAATATTTCCTTCCCTAAAATATATATGCAAGCATCTTTCTTTTTCTTTAGGTTTTAAAAATTATTAGTCTTCCAAAACTGCCTTTGGAATATCTCTATACAAAAACTATCTAACTTTAGAATGATATACACTAAACACAATTATTAAATAATTATATTTTGACTGATCTTTGGAATCAATGACACGACTAATTGTAAAGCAATAAAATCAGATTTGGGCTTCAGACAAATTTTGAGCTGAACAGACTGTGTCACAGGATCACTGAATGGTTAACGTTGGAAGCGATTTCTGGTGGGCTAATTGCATCCTTGCTCAAGAAGGATCTTCCTAGTGCACACTGCACATCATGGCATCCAGATAGTCCATGAATATCTCCACTGAAGGAGTTTCCACAGCCTCTCTGGGTGATCTGTTCCAGTTCACAGTCACACACACAGTACAGAAGCTCTTCCTTGTGCATCAGTTTCTGCCTGTTGCCTCTTGTCCACCTTCTTGGCCCCACTGAGCAGAGCCTGACCCATCCTCTCAACACCCTCTCTTGAGGGCTGAACTCTCCCTACCTTTCCTCTTAAGAGAGATGCTCCAGTCCCCTCATCATCTTGGTTGCCCTTCACTGGACCCACTCCAGGAACTCCATGTTTCTGTCTTGGGAGCCCAAAACTGGACACAGTATTCCAGATCCAGCCTCACTAGACCTCCTTTTTGTGGCTGTCAAAAAGAAATGTAGGTTAGCTGGAATTTTGAGCATGAATCTTGCTTCACGTCACTTATCTTTAGATTTTAATGAAGCTAATGATTGTAGAGGATACTCAGTACTTCATAGGAATTGTTAGGCCGCTCATGGGGATTTCTTCTTTGTTAATTATATTTTCTTTAATCTTCTGCATTTAAAATTCAGGCCCCCCATCTTGCAGACATTTATGTATGAGAATGGTTTCTCACATATACACAGCATAACTAAACTCAGTGGAACTATCTGAATACTGGAATCATTGACTAAAGATCTACACCAGTGGAAACCAAAGAAAATTGTATTCTACTAGTTTGACCAATGTCATAGCAATTTCTTACAAATTTTTCATAATAATAAATTAAAAATATGAGTGTATCTAATGCAGAGTAAAAATTCTGGCAATATAAATGCAAATTTTATTTGCCCTACTGAATTAGACTCCTCCCTTCCCCATTTCAGATGAGCATTTTCTTTTAAGACTGGCTGATAAGAATAGCTGGTCTTGAGGAAGAACAGGCTTTCAGAAGGAAGGCTTGAGGCAAGAACAGGTTGGGGAAGAATGAGCATGCAGCCGGACCCCAAAGGGCTTGGCTAAACTGATCTGTATATTTTAAGGAAGCTATTTTCTCTTTTAAAGCTTTTAAGTTTTAGTTGTTACCTTATGGGATATAGTAATAAATTATAAAGATGAAAAAAAAAAATCATACAATCATCACAACTGAAGTGCATAGATTTTGAAAACAGCCATGCACATCAGGCTCCTGACTCCAGGAGACAAGCCCAGGTATTCACTATCCACAGAGCAGGAGGATAATTCTGAAGATAGATTCAAGTCTCTTTCTCCCAAAAAAGTGAGAAACTTCTTCTTATTTTCTTTTGCAGTATCACTACCTAGAGGTCTCCTTTTCCTTCAAAATCTTAGGCAGCCTACATAGAATGTGGAAGACTGATATTTTCTTCAGTTAAAGACATTGCAAATAGTTTAAAATTATCATATTGAAGAATTACATCTGGGATATATTTGTAATTATAATGAAAAAGAAATGGTACATACGTGTCCTTCTACCTTCTCTTAAAATGTATGTGTTTCAGCATAAAGAACGCAAATGAAAAGATACTAGTGATGAAAATATGCCATCCAGAGAGTATAGCATGATACAAACTAATTCAAAGGTTTGTTTGTCATGGGTTTTTATCTAGTATTTGCTTTATTTAGCACTTCGTCAGACAGTCCTCGGTCATTTCAGCTGAATTTCAGCTGAATTTTATATAGATAGCATGTTATTACTATCAAGTAATTTAGCAAAAGCTAATTTTTATTCACACTGCTGAAAAATCTAAAAAACCTGTGTTAAATATTATTTTTCTCTTATATTTATAGAGCATATACATTATTTCAATGCCATTTCACAGAATTTTACTGCTGATACACTTGTACATGTTACAGTTGGAGAATGTTATGACAAATTATGTATCTGAAACAAAAGTATCATTTTAAAACATGAAGAAGAAACATCAAGTGAAAATAACATTTCTAAAAAACCTAGTGAGTATTCCCTGAAGGTGTCACAGGTGCTAACCAATGGCTGTATTATATGTTTCTTATTTCAGGTATTTCAAAATGCACTGTAATATTAAAATTTTGAATTTATTTTTGCAAATGTATCAGACAAATTTAAATTCTTTCTTTAGCCATATTCTGCTCTTCTTCAAAAATTTTGGTTTTGATTAAACTGGACTTCACCCATAGTCTTCCCAATATAGCCCATACTTCATGGTCAGATTCTGAGGTGATTCTCAGCTGTCTGTATTCCTAATAGTCCAAATTGGGGACTAGCCCATAATTCAAAATATCATTCTAACTAGCTCATCTCTGTCAAGTTTTTGGGATTTTTTTTTTCCCCTTCAAGAAAATCAGGCCTCTCAAGAGAGCTAGGCTGTATGAAACCTAGATTTTATCCAGACACAGTGATGAGATTGACCTGGAGCATAAACTTGGACCAAGTATCTGAGTAGCACTGTAAAGTTTAAACAGAGCCTGCGGGGGTCCATAAATGGCTGTGTACTCTTTATTGAGGTCAGTGAACACTGAAGGGAGGGCTAAAATGGGGTGATTGTGTCTGGGTAGCAGAAACAATTTAAATTTCCTGGGAGACACTTCACATATTCTAATTTAGCAGCTACCAGCTCCTTCAGAATGAAGTGGGTACTTAGACAGAGGAAATAGACCCATGAAAGCTATTAACTGATTACCTTAATACATACAGATATAAAACTAGCTTTAATAATACATTCTTGGTGACTAGATCTGGGTGGAAGTGACTCACAATAGACTTTTGATGTCTTTCTGTGATATGCCTCAAGTCACACATTTTATACAACTCCAGTACTAAGCCAAGGGTTCCTGGTCAGAAATGTCAGTTGCTTCAACAAGTGCATGTCTTTACCCTCACCACCACAGCTAAAGGAGTGTGTTTCCACTAGCCCAGCTTTGAACAGAAAGTTTACAAAGTAATAGAAAAAGTCTCCAGTTCTCTATAAAGAACTTTATACCTAGGCAGCTAGGTTTTAATGTAGCATGGCTTGTTTTGGAGCAAGGTAGTAACATACACAAATCATTTTTTGGAGCATGTTTTGGAGCAAGGTAGTAACATACACAAATCATTTTTCTGACTCTCTCAATTTCCATTAAAGATTATAGATGCAGGTGTGGTTGTCTAGCAAGTCATTAGCTGTTTGGGATTGGCCATAAAAAAACAGAGCCTTGCAGGGCAGTGTAAGAAATAAATTGTAACATCTCAGCTCCTCTACAATAAATCCTTCATCAACTCCTGTGTTGATGAAGGTAATGTTTAAAGATTGAATTGATCTAGAAAAAAAGTGTTCGTCACTAGGTCAGTTTTTAGGTAATTTTCTTGACATTCACAGGGCAACTTGAGCTCAGTATTCAAAGTTTTCTAGCCTGGGGCAATACCTCGGGCTATCTTTATGTGACCACAACTTTAAATAAAATAAGAGGGAATTAATTTCATATTTGATCCTGCAAGTTATTTAGAATGTTCTAGAAGGGTATTTCAGAAAAAAAAATATCTCTTTACTGTGAACCAAACACGGTGTTTAAATGGTTGGAATTGATTACAGGAGTCAGTCATGAGCTCTAACATACATTTGTCTTTGTTCCAACCAGGAAAGGGCTCACTTCTGCAGCAGGCAGGAGGAGCATGTCCAGGATCCAGGGGTTTTTCTGTACCACCACACCCCACACATGGGGGTTGCTTCTTTTCCTGTTTAGTTCCAGTGTGCGGGCAGATAGGGCTGGGTTCTGCATGGAGAGCACTCACGTGTGAATCAATTATCTGTCTTGTACACTCATTATTAATATTGCTGCTGCTCTTTTCCTATTTCACTGCTGTTTCCAGTAAAATGTTCTTCATTCACGGTCTTTACCTTTTGTGCACCCAATTCTGCTCTCTGTCGCAGCATAGGGGGAGTTGGGTGGAGAGTGGGTGAGGTCTGGACTGTTTTCAGTGGGAACACTAATTAGAGAATACCACTCCTAAACTATGACAACATGTTTTTTTTGTCTTGCCACAGACCTCAAATGCTATCTATCCTGCCCCTTGCGTGAGGTGTGGAAAATGCCAAAGTAACATCACTGTCACTGAAGTCAGACACCATTTCTCAACCTTGCTCTAAAAAGATCCTCAGAAGAGGCTATTTTGCCTATTCATCATTGCCACCGTGCTTTTTATATCTCATGTACAATTAGTCTGGTTTTTTTTTAGGCAAAAAGCTCTATGGCTCTTGTACATGGTCTGCTTTCAGATTATTCCCACTGATTTTCTCTCTGCAGCTATGGGCAAGACTGTTGCTGCCTGTTGCCACTTGTTCACACATTGCCCCTGCGGCCTAGATCCCTGTAATTATTCTCTTTCTGGTATTCTGTCTATTTTGCATTGTGCACATTAACCTGGTGACATACTTTTCAGAATATCATATATTAAAGTCCCAACCATTTTGCAATAGAAATGTTGACAGTTTTGATTTAGCCATAGTTACACATAGTGAGCAGAATACAGAACCTGAAGGGGGAGGGTCCTGTGTAACTAACTTTTGTGTAATTAAAACAGTTAATGATAACAATTGAGTAGAGAAGTGAGAGCCCCATATTGCATGCAGTTCTGGATTTCTCAGCACAAGGAGGACACGCAGTCACTAGAGAGAGCCCAGTGAAGGACCACTATGGTGTTAAAGGGGTGGGAATATTCCCCATGTAAGGAAAAACTGAAGGAAACAATTTTCACTGTGGGATGTCTGAACACTGGCACAAGTTACAGTTGTGGAATCTCTGTCCCTGGGTATATTCAAAAGCTGTCTGGACATGGTCCTCCTATTTACTTCAGTTGATCCTCTTTAAGCAGCAGATAGTAGGACAAGATGATTTTAGAGGGACCCTTTCAGCCTCAACCATTCTATGGTTCTGTGATTCTGAAAAAAGCAAAGAACTGTATTTTGACCACATAAAATTCCTCAAATGATATTTAGGAAATAATCCAATTAAAAAGGAAATACAAAGGAGTGTGCTTGAATTAACTATTGAAAACCTGAAAAGTGAATCAAAACCTGAATAGCATATTGACTACCAAGCAGGTTAGAAAGGCACTAGAGTGAATATATCTTGGGGCTGTCCCTCTTTATACACCCACATCTGAGCCTGTGCACTAACTCTCTGTGACTGCTTTGTGGCAGAGCGAGAGAGTAATTGACATTCTAGTTAACATAGGCTGAAAAATGACCTTGATTCATCACTTTGTCCCTGGCTTAGCAGGGTACCAGGGTTAAAGAAGGTCAGTTGATTCAAAATCTGCAAATATTTTATCCTAAAAAACACCAATAAAATGACTGCAATACTTTACTACTTAATTAATTGAGGGAATTCAAAGTCCAATGTTTAAAGAATTAGGTCTTTTTTAACACATTTTTGGCAATTTTTTTTTAAGCTAATGTAACATTATTTATTTTCAAATATCTATTCTGGACAATGCTCTGGTGAAAAAAAGACAGTAGTGATGGCAAGATGCCTAGTTTTTGTGTTACTGTGGTGTGACAGACTGGCATTTCTCTGTCAGTGTTATTTATATCTAAAAAAGGAGTGGGTCTTGAGTAAAACATGGAAATGAAAGATAGCATCTGTAGCGTAGACCTGGTTTTATTTTTGCTGTGCTTGAATTCAAGTTACTATATGTTTCCCAGACTTTAGTATCCAGGGAACATTTACAACATGCAAATACTGAAAGAGGTAGAAACACACTGTTCATTGTGTAGGTTTTTAGTGAGACTTCACAAACTGGGAAATCCAGCCAGAAAAGAGAAGTTGAACGCTTTTGCTAGTACAGCCCCAATACAGCAGAGAGTCTGCAAGAGTGACTGTGGTGATTAGAAAATCTGAGCACATTGTAGTGCACAGCAAATATTGTATTTGTTGAATATACTATATGTTTCCTTCTAACACTGAAAGGAAAAAACCTCGTAGTTTTTAACAGACATTGTTATTTGGTCACAAACTTTGTAACAAGAGGATTTCTGGAAAGCATCTTCTGCTGTGGAACTCTTTTGAAAATGCTAATCAAATTAAGAACCTTACAAGAAAAAAAATTTAGAATTAATTCTTTTACACATAATACTTTTTTCTATGGCTTAAATTTTGTAGAAATGCTGTATTTAGTGAAGTGAGTTGCACATGCAACCCGACTAGCTTCAGAATAAAAAAAAGGAAAATGTAGTTACAAGAGATTGTTACATGTGGACCTTGCAGGAAAAAACCCCAAAATTTCGTAGGTTACTAAGAGGGAAATATAAGCTACCTGAGAAACAAAAAGAAGACTGTAGAAAATTTCTAGTTCTTGAGCTTTCATACAATAGATGATATAGAAAAGTAACAGGGTGAGGAAATGCTTTGAAAAGAAGTTTCTGGAGTTAAAGTTGAAAAATTAACAAGTTAAATACAGCCTCAATAGTTAAAAGAAGTGATGCTTCTTAAAATGGTTTGACAGCACTGAACGACCTGAGAAAATATTGGAATCAGTCTCCAAATCCTAGCTCTGCATTAAATCAGGCACACTGGGAAGACACAGAGGTAAGAAGCGTAGATGGAATGGAATTGACTGGAGAAATAGAAGAGGCAGATGTTTTCTGCATTTGCTGCCTCGAGTGCATGATTAGCATAATTAATCTATATTTTTTGCACTGGCCCAGTGAGGGAGTGATTCTTTGATGCACCTGGTGAATAGAGGGATTGAGTAAACTAAAGGAGGTAATTGCTAATGCAGCTACATTACAGCCTTTGTGAGCAGCAAGCAGGTGCTTTCAACCCATCATAGCTGCCTACAACTCAGGGAAAATATAGGAATGCAATTTGAGTGCTTATGGCCTGACCCATGTCCTGCAGAGCTCATGGATGGGATTGCAATGACTGCAAAAGTGGAGTGGCTGCCTGATGGCAAAACTGGTGGAAAACAGAAGATGATCAGTGTCTTTCTGTGGAATCAGGTTTTATTGCTCCTGGGCATGAGGGAATCTGTCAGTTCAGCCTTTCCCTTCTTCTTCTTTCTTTCATCTTCTTTCATTTTAAAAGCAACGTCTCTAAAGAACTTCAGGTGGCATTGTACATTAAAAACCAAGGATTTTAATTTTAAATACCAATGTCTTAGCAAACATGTATGCAATTGAGCAGTACTAAAAGCTCCTGAAGAGACTGCATTGAAAGGGTATTTCCTTACAATTTTGTGTCCTTAATACAGGTAAGAACTAAAAAATTCTGTCTTGTGTGTAACTTCTGGAAAACCTCTATTTCATGATCTTCAAAAGCAAGAAGCAAATTACAAGACTCACACAATTCAAAATATCATTTTTCAGAAACGAAGTTTTGACATGCTTAGGTTGGGGTTTTTTGTTTCATTTTGGCTTTTTTTAGATACTTAGTTGTAATGAACATGAAATAATTTTTGGATTTCCATTGTAGAGTTCTCAAATTTACAAATAACAATAGGAAATGAGGGGAAGTAAATTCCTCAGTGCAACTGGCTATTAATTTACGTCCTCAAACTTGCCAGCATTTGTACAAAGAAGGAAGGGCTGAAGATCAACATTGCCAAGGAAATAGTGAATCAAAACAAAGACATTCCTTTAAAAGCTTAATTAAAAGACAGTAGTTGAAATACATGTCTAATTTGTGAAGAACAAAGTTAGTTACTGAAGCAATGTATAATTGGGGGTTGTAACACTTTGACTGACTGATTTTGATAAATTGCAGAATTAGTTTAGGGGTCTTGGTACACTACTTCACTGTGTCTGAGTTTGGAGAACCAGTCTATAAAAAATGAGGGAAGTTTAAGGCAAGATGAAAAGTTAGATCAGACAATTTGGGCATGAGACATTCACTTTTATGTGCATTATTTCTTACATTTATGCATTTGTTTTCCTCAATTGCATCTTGCTCTTCTAGTGATATGACAAAAAATTTATTTAATGTGAGTTTAGATGAAAAAATATTTTAGAAAAGTTATGATTTTGATCCGGCACAAGCATAGGCTAGAATGAGAAAAAAAAGAAAGTTAATGGATATTAACATTTGAAGAATGTTGAAGAACATTTGAAGAACATATTGAAGAACAAAAAAGGAAGAGCATTCCGATGACTTAAAGAAGGATCAGCAATTGCTCTTGGACTTGGGAGGTGGCACAGATATGAACTAACACAGCATTTATTTATTTCATTCATATAAATCACTATGTCTCCCCAGATCTCTTCCTTCATTCCTAGTATCTCATATCCCATAGAAAATTTTGCACCTTCTTATGGAAAAAACATATACTATTAATATATTCATGCCATTTCTTCCTTTATTTTAAAGGATTACATTTCCCAAGCAAGTGATAAGATTTTAGGAGTTGCACTCTGGTATGAATAGCTGTCAAACACCTAGTACTTCCTGCAACTGCTTTACATTGAAAAAAAATTATGTGCATGTTAATTATCCAGTTAAAAGTAAGGGTAGAGCTTCCAGCCTAAGAACACTGTAGCTATACGCCCACAGCATTGTGACATAATTGATCAAAACAATGCTTAGGGTCCTCTCATTACACATTCATTTGGCATTCATTAGAGTATCACTGATCATAATGATTTCATTTGGTATTCGGAAGTGCCATATGTTTTGCCATAGGTATTCATGGACACTTAAAATAGATTGCTTCTTCCCTCTGCTGAATTCTCTGATGACATGCTGATGCTAAATGCATTTGCACTGATAAAGTCCCTCCCTGCCTACCTGGCAACAGAAGGGCAGCTCTTCTGTAACATCTGAATTACCAATAAAACGAATTTTTCAGTGTTCAATAAATGGATGATTGTACTATTTAAAAAAAATTAAAAAAAATTAAAAAGAAGAAGAATTTTACTTTTCAATTTAAATAATGGAGGTGTGAAAGAAATTATAATTTCGAGACAGACATAGAAAATTCTCACTTTCCAGTCCTTCTTTTTATTAAGAATTAATCATATGTTGAAGCAGTGGGCGGTTAGATGTAACATCCCCGCAAGCTCGGCCAGCACCGCTTGCAGTCAGGGGGGCACTCTCCCGACCCTGCTGTCGGGCACAGCGCCTAAGGTCAGTGCCCCACTTGAAAGTGGCAGCGCTGCCTTGGAAGGAGATGTGGCCGCCTTGAAGCTTCTGTCCGCAGAAGAAAGAAAGCGCTCTTCGGTTAGGGCAAGTCCAGTTTATTAAGGCCCAGGGGAAAACAGAAACCTAAGGGAGCCAAGGACTGAAGAGAAAAGGTGGGGGGGAGGAGTGTTACATGAACTTATAAAGGGAGTGGGCGGTAGGGGGTGGAAACAAAGGGGAAGCCAATGGGAGTCCGGGGGGAGGGGGGTACATGAGATTGACACACAGGCAGGACCAATGGAAACAACTTAGGGGAGGGGCCCCAGCCTCTGGACCAATCACTCCAAGCCCCTGGTGGAAGGTTCTGGAGGGAAAGGTGGAGGCAAGGAGTGACTGGCAGAGAGCTGGGGAGGGATTGAGGAAAGGATACATAGGGTTGCCAGGGTAACCGGGGAGGGGAATAGGTCGATACATTGGTCTCCATGGGGACCGGGGAGACAGACAATTAACGAGGGAGGGAGGGAGAGCCTGGGCAGAACCATAATAACTTGGGGGAAACAGAATGAACCAACTTAGGCAAGGGGAGAACAGCTCAGCAAACACAACCCAACAATATGTTATATAGGTAAGATATGTTAGAAGAAGAGGATTTTGGATTAAGCAACAACCCGAACAGAATCAGGATTTGGAGCCTTAGACTTGCTTTTGACTCAGCAAAAATCTGGTATTTCTTTTCTTAATGTCTCAAATTGCACAAGCTAAAGGACTTCTGACTGGCATGAAGTGAACTTCAGTACCCACACATACCTTCCTGCCTGCTTCTCTCCTGAGTTTATACAGGTCTAAGACAGAACAAGCAGAAACTGATTATCGACCATTGGTTAATCTATTAGAAGCATTGATTTCTCTGTCAGAATGGTTCATACTCCTGCTTGTACTGCCTTGCCAGTGCTGATGTTAAATTTCCCAGGCTAGACAGATGAAAAAAATATTGCCCTTCTTTTCTTGTTGATTATGGTTTGAGAAAGAAGACTGAAATTATTTTTTGCTTCTGATATTTCCTGGGCAAGGACGAAAAAGAATTTATTAGACTTATGTTCAGCAAAGTTACCTGGGAGTGTGGAAGCCTTTTCTGTACTTCCAAAATGTCTGAGGATTATGCATCCCTAATGAGTTTCATGTAATCTTGCTTCCTTGCTCTAAAAGTAGCTGGACCAAGATAGTCGTCCTTGAGGTAGATTGAGCATTGAACACAATTAAAATTCTCTGGGCTATAAATGCTTCAGTATGTAAAAGATAGATTCACTTTCATTCTCATATTTTAACTTCTTAAAAATAAAACTGTACCATGACTGTCAATGATACAAACTGAAACACAAATCTCAGGAGGCAAATGCTTAAGTCAAAAGGGAACGGCAGCACTCAGTGGTGGAGTCACTTCATTCAATGCACGATAGTCCATTGTCAATCTCCATTCTCCTTCAGATTTACGCACAGGCCAGATGGGGCTGTTGAAGGGTGAGTGGGTCTTGCTGACCACCTCTTGGCTCTCCAGCTCTCAGATCATCTTATGGATGGGGATCACAGCACCTCGAGTGGTTCTATACTGTCGTCGATGCACTATGGAAGTGGCAATTGGCACCTGTTGCTCTTCTCCCGTCAGGCGTCTTACTGCAGATGGATTCTCAGACAGTCAAGGCAAGGTATTCAACTGCTGCATGCCCTCTCTCACCACAGCTGCTATCCCAAATGCCCACCTGAGTCCTTTTGTGTCTTTGAAATACCCACTTTGAAGGTAGTCTAGGCCCAAAATACACGGGGCCTCTGGGCCAGTCACGATAGGAAGTTTCTTCCACTCATTCCCAGTCAGGCTCACATCAGCTTCTACCAGAGTGAAATCCTGGGATCCCCCTGTCACACCAGCAATAGAAACAGACTCTGTCCCCACGTGTCTCAACAGAATTAATGTACATTGAGCACCAGTATGAACCAAAGCTTTATACTCTTGTGTTTCCGATGTGCCAAGCCAACAAATCCACACAGACCAGAAAACACGATTTTCCCTAGCCTCTACCTGGCTAGAGGCAGAGCCCCTCTAAACCGGTTATCCTTCTTTCCCTGGGCATATGTCTTGGATGTTCCTTCAAGGGGATCGGACATGTCATCATCATCGTACCTGGCAGTTTGGCTATGGGCAACTGGAGCTGCTTTCCTTTTGGTGAAACTCCCTCTCTCAGCCCTGTCTTCCTTCAATTCACGGACTCGTCGTGCCAGAGCAGCAGTAGGTTTTCCATCCCACCTCCTCATGTTTTCTCCACAATCACACAGGTAGAACCAGAGCTCAGCTCGTGGGGTGTACCTTCTCTCGCCATCTGGGGAATGTCTGCCTTGGATACCAGAACCTCTGATCTGAATTGCTGAGATTTGGAGAAGGTCTTCTTTAATCTCCTCTCTGAGCTTCTTATGATTCTCCTCCATCTTATCCTCTAATTTCTGCAGACGTGTTTCTACCGCTGCGATTCTGGCATGTGTTGGGCCATGCACAGCATCTGCATACGCTCGGAGCTTCCTTGCCATATCCAGCACAGTCTCATCCCTCTCATCCCTCTTCATTATGGCTAAGGCAGAAGCATATTCATGTGGCCTAAGTCGCACAAGTTTTCGCCACATCACAGACGTGCACGGTACCAAGTCTGGGTTCTAAGTTGTTACATCATCTGAGAAGACAATCTCTGCCACGGCCATTTCTCTCAGGTGTTGGATCCCTTGCTCTATGGTCTTCTACTGGGTTTGTTGCATATAAAGATCATCTGCACACAGATGCATCTTTGTGCAACACTGTCCAAGACCCAGAGGCTGTGTGGATTAGCCCCCTTCATCATTCTTTGGTCGATGACAGGATCTTGTGACAGGGATTCTAAATGCCTCGCTTCAGTGCCATCCAGGATTGTAGCCTCGCCTGCAGCATCCCAGAGACGGACTAACTAACTAATTATGGATTCATCAGGTGGTTGAGTGTATTCCTTCCATAGGCCATGAAGGTCCTTTCAGGGAAAAGGACTCAATATTTGCCTCTGATCTTGCACCTGCTGCTTTGACTCCTGATTTTATGTCAGAAGGCACTGAGGTTCCTTCTCCTGCATCATGATCATCATCATCATCCACTGGTCGATTGGTCTTGTCCCTGCATTTCCCACTTCTAATGCTGGCAGCAACAGCCATGGGTTTAGATGCTGGCTTAGGCTCACAATCTGGTTTGGCTGCTGGCTTCAAGCCTGGGGTGTTGGCTGTAGCCTGAGTGACTGGGATAGCTGATTTATCTCCCTGCCCCCCTGCCTCTGTTTGCTGCCTGATAGTATCTAGCAATGTACGATAAGCATATGCCAAGGCCCAGCTCACTGCAATGATTTTTTTCCTTAGGGTCCTCCTGGTACTTCTCTTTCAAGTATTTCCCCACCTCAGCTGGGTTCTGAATTTGTTCATGGGGAAAGTCCCAGACTATAGGGTCAGAGAATTCCTTCAGGATTTGGCCCATATCCTCCCATTTTCCACACCAGTTAGGATTTTCCACACCTGGGTCTACCTCTGAGTCAGGGGTCTCATCAGCCCATCTAGAAATCTCAGCCCTCATTCTAGAGAAGCAGCAGAGTGTATAGAGGAAGGTTACCAGATTGAATACCAGAAAGATGATTTCTTTAACATTCAGGGGAAACTGAACATTCTTCAATAGTGATGCAACAGATTCAGAGGAGAAGAAGGAAAGCAAAGGCTGAAAAGCCTCATTCCCTGCTCCTCCTCTACCAAACTGGATGCATAACCATAGCCACGAACCATTATGAATGGAGCAGAGCCCAGCATCTTTATAAACTTCTTACAAATCATTGCCACCAAGCCCAGCAGGATAGCTATTCTGGTCACTGCCCCTTTGCTGTAAAAACTACGTATTAGGGACAATACTAGAGCTATTTCTGGATAAGAAAACAAACCCAGGGACCATAGAGGTATTCAGATCTCAAAAAACCCTAGGGACCAGAAAAGCATGCAAGCCTTCACCCCAATAGACATTATGAATTCAAAAAGCATGGCTATTAACTGCTTTATAAAAGCACAGAGTAATGGCAACAAAAATGGACTCAAAACAGGGTTTTTCCATTCTCTCTCGAGCCTCACGTTGGGCGCCAAAATTTTGTCCTGGTTTAAGGCAAATTTGGTAGAGAATCTCCAAAGCAGGGCCTCTCCAGTAAGCAAACCCACATGGCCCCTCCCCCCAGCCGGTCTGGGAAGAATTCCTTGGAGAAAAGTGGAAAGAACTGGTTTATTTAACAGTCACAGCACCCCCAGCACACAAAATGAACAATACCGGATGACACCACTCTGAAAAAGATGACAAATTCAGAAAGTCTCTCTCGGCGGTGGTCGCTCTGTTCTCAGTCCCTCTGGCGCTGGGGCAGCTGCTGCAGCCACAAGGTGCAAACTCTTGGTGTTCCCAGGTCCCAGTCCGGAGCAGGTTCGAGTTGGTTCAAAAAAGGAAAGGAGAAACAGTCCAGGAAGCAATTTGGACTGTTTAGCTAAACTAGCTAATGAGCGGAAGCAAGAGCAAGCAGAAGCAAAGCAGAAGCAAGAGCGAGAGAGCACAGCGAAAAGCCAAACGCAAAAAGGCAAAAAACAGCACTATGTACTGCCCTGTCTCTGTGTCTTGCCAGGCTGATAAGAAAGCCCAAACAAAACTTTCACTCTTCAGAGCCACTCTTAAAGACAAAGAACATAATATCCAGCATACATAAAACACATGAATGGGGATACAAGCATCATAATGTCACCCTAGGACACTTTGTAAAACTACAATATTTTCCTTAATCTTTCAATTACCTCCTTTTTCAGTGTCACGTGGCTTCAACACAAGTTCAGACTACATTTTCTGTTTCTTAAGGCAATACCATATCTATTATCAAATACATATTATTTTAACAGGTGTTTTTAGTTGGACATAGTAACATTTCCTTTCCTCCACCACTACAGATAAAAGAAAATGGTAGCATATAGGAAATGTGTTTTCCCTGCAGGGAAGAAGAATTTTGCAATTTCTTGCATGACCTGCAGAAGTCATTCTTGGATTGCAAGGTATAATTAAAATACACTTTCAAATCTAGTTAGACACTGCTGAATTAATAGGAAAAAGGAAACTCCTTAGTGAATCTCCAGTGTCTCACTAGATCTTCATTATTTCCCCATGGTTTCCTGAATAAACCTTCTGCCTGCCTTTTCTTTTTCCCCCAAAAGGAAATGCCACAAGTTATGCTCTATGTCCATGTTCAAATGAATAAAGCTGCTTCATTAATAAAAGTACTGAATGATAAGTACCATCATTAATTTAAATCTATTTATTGTATATCAGTCTAAATCTTTAGAAACTTCATATTCTTTCTAAAAAAGCTGTCAATCAATGAAGGGAGCATCCCTAGTACTAAATTTTGACTTCAACCTGAGTGTTCAGTCTTCTAAGGCACTTCAGTTATTAAAAAAAGTTCTGGTACCTCTTTCTCAAAATAGGAGTGATCTTGGACACTTTTGAGAGAAACTGAATACCAGATAATGGTTTAAATTTTTTTTTAAATTTGTATCCTCCTAATGATTCGCCTGTGCCCCAAAAGCAGATAAGAAAGTTAAGTAGAAAGGGACATCAGAAGACCAATTTATATAAAATCCCACTTGGATCAAGGCCAGCTGAGATCTAGTTTTTCAGGACCTTACCTAATTGAGAATAAAATATCCAGAATGAGCTTCATGAGCACATGAAGCTATCATTTGTGCATTTCATTACGTGCATTTCTCTACTGCAGCTCTCCTAAAACAAAGCAGTGATATTTTTGAACTATAAAATACGTGCAAAATTTTGAACTATAAAATATATGCAAAAATATGAGTGTCACACTAATGCTTTTATATGTTAATATTGTACTTGAAAAAAATATCAGCACAAATTCAAACATAACAAATAATGCTGACAAGCACTCAGAGAAGGACCTTTTCTGACAAATAATTAAAACAAAGGATGTTTGTCTTTGTTGTTAAGATAAGCTTCTTCCCTCTCACCCTTCACACAGATTTAGCCCATGCACCAGCATGGGCTGGGGGCTGACCTGCTGGAGAGCAGCTCAGCAGTGAAAGACCTGAGGGTCCGGGTGGACAACAAGATGTCCACAATCCAGAAACATAGCCCAGTGGTCACGAAGGTCAGTGGTATCCTGAGGTGCATTGGGAAGACATTGACAGCAGGTCAAGGAATCCTGCCCCTAGTGAGGTACTTCTGAGGTGCTGTGTGCAGTTCTGGGCTCCTTGGTCCAAGAGAGACATGGAGCTAAGCGTTGCTTCAACATACTAGCTAGATCAAACAATATTTTAAATGCAAAGTCTTTAAATTATTTTTTCTCAGAGTTCTTTTAATTCCATCTTTTTTAAAATTTATTTTGCCTGGTCCAAACCCATACATTTTGAGTGATAGTTTGCCTGAAAGTATCTATTGTTGTTAAACCTGAAGGTTCTTAAAAGTGATGCAGAGACACCATATTAACTGAGGTCCGCTGTTTTCTGGCACCAGGGAAACAGACTGTAACATCATCTCACATATCATGTAAATTTAGAAGAGAGATCTCTGTATGATGCTTTTTGCACAGATCTGAAATTGACAACATCAAATTAGTGACTTGAGTAAAAAGTTAGGAGTAATAGATGAAAATTAATAGTAGAATGAGAAGCTGCCTAATGAACTCTACAAGAAGCAAGCTGCAGCAATTTTGCTTCCTGTATCCTGATGAATATTGCTTCAAACAGTACTTGGAGAGAAAAAATTCCCTATGGAATCATTTTTCCCTCCTCAGAGGCAGAGCACCCCTGAGCTCAGAAATCCCACAAACATAATTTCTTTGAATAAGAGGAGAGGAAGAAATAGAGTCCTAAGGGAGTATCGCACTGCCTCTTCACACTGAGGACAGAAAGAGAACATCAAGTCTGATTTGAAGAATGTAGGAAGTCTGATGCTGAACTAGGATCTGAATTACTATCTGTGATGTTTTATCATCTATGATATTTTAGCCAGATCATCTTAATTATACAGAGTCATTTGTTCCACTCACCCTGCTGCCATCCTCACCATACTTCATTAGGATAATGCCCTGGTAGCAGTATCCAGGAAAGGCCATGGACAGGACATGGAGGTTATTCTATACCACCTCACATCATTGTCAGAGGTGGAAGGAAAGGAATCTCTTACAGTCAGGGTAGCATAATGGTGGTCATGTTGAGGTTGGGCTCTGCAGTGAGCATTTTGCATGTGAATCACTCTATCTCTTTTGTAGACTTCTGTTATTAATATTATTGTTACTGTTAATTTTCTTTTCCCATTGCTGTTCCCAGGAAATAGTTCTTATCTCAAGCCATGACTTCCGTGCCTCTGATTCTCTCCATGCCACTGCAAGCATGGAGTAGGGACAGAGCAAGAGTCACCATGGTTTGGAAAGTTTTAATGAGAGCCAGCATTGCCACAAAACAAAGTGAGGCCAAAGGACTTGTGGAGGTAATTCGATTTTTAGGAGTAAAATGGCAAGATGGACATAGTCAGATTCCAATGAATGTGGTCAACAAAATAGCTGTCCAACTAGCAAGAAGGACATTCTTTCCCAATGTTGCTTTCCTAGGTGCTGTATCTTTTTGGAGAGTGCACAGTCCAAATTGCAGTCAGATTGAAATCTTCCCATCAAGTGGCAGGGAAGAAGAATGGGCTACAGAAGAACATCATAGCAACAGGCAGGTGGATTGGGCTGCCAGGATTAAAAAGTCTCTGGTGAATCTGGACTGGCAAAGGTGGATCTGGACTGGCAAAATAAGGGTGAATTATTTCTGACTTGGTTGTCCTGTGACACCTCAGGTCACCAGGGAGGAGATGCAACATTACAGATGGGCTCGTGGCTCAGGTGTGTTTTTACCTCAACTCACAATCTTTACCTTTTGTGCCTCCAATTGTCCTCTCCATCCCACCAGAGGGGGAGAGGGGGAAACAAGCAAGCAGCATGTGGTTTGAAGAGTCTTGGTGGGAGCACTAACTGTACCATTCCTAAGCTACAACATAAACAGAACACTAAAATCAAACAGTGGCATGTACGCAAAAGGATTCCTTAGCTGTCTTACTTGAAGCTTATGTAATCCACATCAGCAATAGCTACTGGTTGACCATAGTCACCACAATGTCTAGTGGAGAAAAAAGCCATGTTTCATTAACTCTGGTCATTATTTCTCCCAGTTATGACTCCAAGAACAACTGCAGCTATATATTACTCCATTCTGGCATAAGCACAACAACTCTGTTACTTGCAATCAGTAAGTTACTCCCTTTTTCTCTGTAATACCATGAATTTACATGCAGCAAAACCTCATGAAGTCCTGTATTACTTTGTAAAATCCCAGTATAGCCAGGTGAGACTTGCCCGGGCTTGCTTGGCCTCGCCACGTGGCCGGAGACGGCTGCTGTGGTGTTCGCCCACAGAGATATCTCTGGCCGGCTGGATGTGGCAGCTGAACAACCGAAGCGAAGTCCAGGCTTAGCAGCTGGGCTTTTACCTCTGAAGGAAGTCTTAGGCTGTAGTGAGGAGAAAAAGGAGTGGATCCAGACGGAGGTTTGATCCAGAGTTTTATTCCATGTGTCTGAATCTTTTGTAACAGCTCCGTAAGAATAAAGGAACACGTGCTCTGATTCTCTTTTAAGCCCAGGGAGAGGGGGAGGGGAAGGACAGGTGAGAACCAACCAGGTGGGAGGGGGGGGGGCAAAAGGGGATGGAGAAACCTGGACAGGCCAATGAACTGTGACCTTAGAGGCATCTTTTGAAATCTATGCCACCCATAGGGCGATGCTGCTGGAATGGACAGCTCTCAGCAGGGGGCAGGGGGAGGGGACGATGGCACAGCCAGGGAGACAGGGAAATTTGAGACAGGAGATTGCAAAACACTACAACAGTCCTGGAGTTGATGTCCTGGATTATTCTTCACTTCCTAAATTCTTTTGCACTCTTCCAGATATCCTTACTTAAAGAGAGATGAGCACATAGGAAAAAAAAAAAAAGTAAGAACTAAGGTGTTTAGTTTTTTCTTAATTAAAGTCCTGAGGTAATTGATGCTCAATCTATAATTACGCAGTAGGAAGAAACTAAGAATCTAATTGAGACTGGTTATTGCTAAATATTGACAACAGAGTTGGCACTTCAATCTACATGAGGAGAGTAAGTTTAAATTTGCATATCACTTAGAATACAATCATTTTTATCTCTTATCTTTCTAAATGTTGAAGTGCATATTTATCCTCTGAGATTTACTACAGAAGCTGTACGTTGTGGTTACACTTCACCTTCTTCACTGTTCCCGGAGAACCCACTTGGTATTATATACAAAAAAGCTGCATGTGTAAATACAAACATTCACAGCGCTGCCTCCTGCCCACACTATGTCTGAAACACCCACTGAAAGAATGGCAATGGTAATTTATCAGTGTGGTCAAAATGTGCTAGCCTCCAGAGCTAATGTGATGCTTGGCTATCAGACCATATATTAATAAAAATCAATATTTTGTGCCTTCCATAAGAAATATGGGTGCATATGACCAATTTCTGACATTACTTATGCTGGAGTTCAATGATTTTAGTAATTATTATCATTTAAGCACAACAATGCATTCACTGTGGTCTAAGCAAGAGCCACATATCAATAGAAGGTTTTCTACTCTTAAGGACATGATCAGGCATTCATTTGCTCTGTTTCTAGCTTGTGTGGCTTTATTATTATCAAATTTATCTTTATAAAACATTTTGTGTTGATTTTTTTGGTCAGTTTCTTGGGTTATTTGGGTTTTTTGTTTTAATCTTTGGGTCAATGAAAATAATTTGCTTCAGCAAAATACTGGTAAAGGTTTTAGAGCCTCATCAATCATCTAGAGATGAAGAGTTCTTTCTGCAAAGAACTCTTTCTGCAGACATCCAACAGGATGCATCATTTGAGTGCTGGAAGTACAAATGCTTCCCTAATAATGAAATCTAGCTTTGTGGGATTGGGATACTACCTTCACTTAGTACTAATTTGCTGGAATTCCCTGTAATAGGTGGTCAAATCTATCACCTGTTACTATCTATCTGTAGTAGAAATCTATCTATATGCTTGCTCACCTGTCTTTCTAACCTTGTAAGTAAGTGAACCATCACAGAAGAGAAAAGGCAGGAACAAGCTGCTACAAGGTCAAGGTTCAAGTAAGAAGGAACAGCTTGTTCACAGCATTCTCAAAGGGAAGGAAGTCCCTAAGAAATTAATTGTGCACCCATAGATTAGAGACACATGGTTTTTACACTTCTGTTTGTCAAAGACACTAAAAACTGCACCAGTAATATTGATGTTGTAGGTGAATGTAAAAAATAATGTGCAACTAAGGTTAAGCTTTGGCTTATTCAGTCCTTTGAAGCAATTTTCTCTCTGAAAATGACTTATCTCTGTGGCCCCAACGTACCAGAAAGTGGTTGAGGGAATAAATATCAGCGTCATATGTTCAATCATGAATCAGAACCAGATTTTGTTTCCTTCAGTTTTGGTATTATGGTTGTATCCACATGTACTGCAGGAGCACTCACACTCCAGTCTGTTCTGGGAACAGATCTAGGAGCAAACCAAGCTACAATACAAAAAATCTGTACTTCTAGTGATTCCTAAGTTGTAGGCAATATTATCAGACAGACAGAAAATGCTTTTTTTTTATAGTTCCACACACCTTGTGAGGACATGCATACCTTTATAAATGCTGAATTTGGTGCAGGGATGGAGGGCACATATACATAATCTCTTCTTTAAACTAGCAATTTTTAGCACTAACTAGGACTAAGAGTACACAGAATATAATATTTTTTCTCCATCTTCTGTGGACTTATATCCTAATATGCTTTGTCTCATGCTTTTGACATGTATTTACAGTCTGAAGTGAGTGGCTGAAGCATTAGCTGCAATGTTAGCATTCTACTGCAGCCAGGATATTTTAAATCACTGCAGGGCTGGTCAAACAGATGAAGATATGTGCCTGTGCAAACACATATGCATATGAAATAGGAAATGCTCTTTTTGGTGGGTGAGACAACAGAGAGAAAGGCATACGGTCCCTGACCATGCCATCTTATGCTAATTGGCTCATTACTAGACAAACACAAAATGATTACCATAATAATTTTTTAAAAACATGTTCCCAGTTTATGTTCCTTTTGAATTTCTAGTTTTTCTCCTTTTCTTGTGCCATCGTGGGGTAACTATTCCCCCACTAATTCATGGGGATCTGTGAAAGACCAATCTGCTTTTCCTCTAGCATATGACTAATTAAAATATTTATGTTTACTTTCCTTGTTAAAAAAATCACAATATTTATGTTAATTAACTTTTATGTAGTTAATACCAAGTGTTTTTCCAGCAAAGGTTCTTTACTGCTCAGTAATAAATTTTAAGAAGGGTTTACAAAAATCTATTACTTCAAAAGAGGGAAATGATTTGTGCAAAAACCATAAAAAATCCCTTTTGCTTTCATTCTAAAATCCAGAGCTCACTCTGCACAACTTTTCCCAAAGTATTATTCACTCAGAGGCTTTTGTTCCCCAAAAATACGGATTATATTGGCAAACCCAGACCTTCTCTAGCATCAGTGAGCACTTAACAATTTCCTTTTAAACCTGCATGCTATCTTCATCTAAGAATTTCTTTAGAGAGTGAGTGTTAACAAGTGTTCAACTCTGTTAATGTATAGAAGGCAAATTCACTTTTGGCATGTGTGTATGTGTGCAATCTGTAACTGTCAGATTCCATGTTTTGAAAGAGATAAAAGGTTCTAGATCTCTTGCTGTGCTAGACACACTGGCCCATGGGAACAGGAAGCTTTTCCTATGGGATATGTGCATGTACAGCTTTGTACAGCAGGTTTGTTTTACACCCAAAAACCATAATCTGTGTCTTCTTTGGCTGGAGTGGGACAACATTTACCTGGAGCAAGGGGGTGAGGAGAGAGAAGCCAAAGTTGTGAGTGTATTTCAAACTCAAATGATTGCCTTCAGAATGGCTGATGAATTGAGTCTGAGGAATATGCAAAGGTTATGTTTAGGAGAGAATATTTCCAAACCATCATTCACAAGTATAATTATATCAGTGATATTAGTGGAGGACTGTATGATGTGGTCTGCTCCACAGGCAGGAATAAGATAAGACTGTCAGACATTTACACAAAGGGCACTTCTTAGACATGATGCATCCAAAAAGTCCATCTGTTCCTACACTTCAAATAACTGTCTGAGGTGTTCGGAAGTACACCACAGAGTAATCTTGTGGTTCAAAGACAGCAATACTGGTACTGATTGTCCCTAAGAAACAAGGTAAAAAATGGCTGAATAGGATTTCTGCCTTCAGAAGAAAGCTGTATTTTTTTTTTTTTGCGCACAGACTCAAGGTGCAATTCATTTCCTCAGACAGAGATCCAAGAAACAAAGCAAAAATAAGTGCAGCAGGCTGATAAGAAAGTTTCAAACCATAGATAGAGCAAGAAATGGGTCTCCCATTCTGTAAAATATGCAGGCTTTGGAGAGAAAAACAAAGGCAGACTAACAAATAGACACTTGCATTTAACCCTAGAGGTTAGAAAACACCATAATAAGAACTTTTCAGTGTTATGCGTTTTGGTTTGGGATTGATTGTTTTGGGTTTTTTTTGGCTAGTTTGACTGGGTTCTTTGATAGAGAAAAAGATACAGCCATACAGAATACGTAGGGTTTATTAGCATTGCATACTAATGCTCAGGGAGTTTCTTACTTCAAAGTGGTAGGCTTTCATGGAACTCCACTGCTCCATCTGGACATACTCAACTTCATCTTTAATGTATGCTGTTGCATAAAAGAGGAATAATTTCCTAACAGAAGATGATTTGGGTGTGGTGTGGAAGAGAGTCTTACTCTAATTGGGTGGAATAGATAACTGACCTGATGTACCCACAGTTCCCAAAGAAACCCTGGAACCCTTTTCTATGGACAAGAAGAGGTGGCTGCTGTGATTGATTAGAATTTCTACTGCTTACTTAATAATCTTATCATTACAAATACCACATCACTACAAATTATGACGCTAGTGCAAACATATTTTTCTGATGAAGTTACATTGCAAACAGAATTCTAACTTCATGCAAGATAAACTTTATTGCTGAAAGCTCAAAACAATTCTTCAGTGACAGTGAATGCTTGTTCAAGATAATGCATTTTGTGTAAATGTAATATTGATAAATGAAAGCAAACAAGAGACGAATTTTGGAGAATTGAAAAGGAATTTCTTCACATGTTCCTATTCCTCTTGCATTATTTCTTCTTTTGACTTTTTTTTGGTTTTAGAACATTCTATATTTTTGACAGAACATTTGTCATTAATATATTTTTTAAACTATATGTAACAATTTTAATAAATAGGATTTTATATTTGCAGGCTTGCAGACCTCTTCTGCATCACACATAGCTGTAAATTGACAAGAATCAGAAGAGATTGAATGAAAGCTGAAAAATATCACCAAGTCTTACTGCAAAAATATAATTAAAGGTCAGAAATGCCCTTAATCTTTTTAGTTCCACAGTGTTGGTTCTTGTAAGCCAGCTAGCAGCACTGAGGTATCCCAGCCCACTGTCACATTTAAAACCAAGCTGCACCAGGAAACGGGTTTGTAAGAAGCACAATTCATGGATAGTAGGTGACTTGTTTAAGCTAATGGAGCCATTTTCTTCCTCTCTCACTTTCATCTCTAATTCTGTGAATTCAAGATAAAAGTCAGCAGTATTGTGTAGGATTTCATCCTCAAAAATGGCATTTGCCCTAACTATTAATTCATATTGTGTTTTAATAGAGTCTAAACACTAAGTGAATGCTTACAGTCCTTCTAGGACATAGACAGAACCCACTAATTTAAAAGTAGTGGGAGGCTTTTGACATATTTCTGGATAATTTATACATGGGACTATCATCAGAAATTTCACCAAAACAGTAATGACATTTATGTCTCACTAAAGGTAAAAGGAGGCACAAGTGTCTGGACACAGGAATATTTCCTCTCCCCACTTTCATAAACATTTCAGGGCACCAAATGTTTGAAAAATTTTCCACTCTGCAAACTGTGGAAGATAAGGCATCCAGTCTTCCCGTTTATATATATATATACACATTAAGGGGGTCTTCAGAAAAAAATATTTTTAAAAAGCTGGAATATTTTAGGGGCTGACTTTACAGTGCTGAGAAAACAACTATACCTTTTCAGATGAAGGTAATATCCTTTCCCCAGAGAACAAGCCTCCCCCTGCACTTACCTACAACATTATCCCATTTATCACAGAATAATTAGATGGGAATATACATCCTGATATGATCTAATCCAATACCTCTTCCTTTTCCAAGAAAATTATTGACAGAGAAAATGTTACAATAAAATCATGGCATATTAAACAACAACAAACAACAACAACCACAAACAACAACAACAGCAACAACAACAGACTAATAATAATTATTAGACTAATAATATAAATATTATTTATAATATCAATTATATTAATTGATTTTATTATTAGTTAATATAATAATCTATAATATATTAATTAATATTATAATTAATAATATTAATAATTAATAATAATTTATTATTTATTAATTAATATACAATTAATATCAATAATTAATTATAGTATTAATTATTATTATCATTTTTATTATATTCACTGACTAGTCTACTCAAAGTAATAAGATTTATTTGATTTTTCTTTTTTTTTTATAAAGTGCCCATTTTACTCAGCAGAAATTGCATTTTTAATGTGGTTTTATCTAGATAATGTCAAGATGGTTTTGTTTAAATCCTAAAATGTATCTTTTTTATATTATGGATCTGTAATATAATGTATCATATTTGATTGGAGATTATATGCTTAGTTTTTACTTTATCAGTAGAAATGTGGATGAAATTTAATCTGAAATGCCAACAAAATTCATTAGCTTTGACTCTTTATACCCTCCCTCCTCCCTTGAAGTATGATATTGGAAAGACTTTAGTTTCCTCCAAAACTACATTTTGTAGAAGTCAACTGCAGGTTGTCAGCCAAGGACCTTACATCTAAGGCATCCAAATACAATAAATCCTTATGCATTTTCTATTTCTATCTATGGGCTTGTTTTAATTCAATTTATCAAATTGTTTTTATTATTATTTTATAATTTGAAGCAGATGAGACATATTCACCAACAAAAATACTTAAGATAACCCCCTGGAAAGAATTTTTGAAATTAGAGAAATGAGCTGCTTCTTAAGAAAAGTGAGTTTGCACCTCATTGAACTAAATGTTTGAAAAGGTAGATACAAGTCCTCTGAAGCCTGTAAGGCACTGGCAAGATACTTGTATGTTGCAGCACAAACTATTACCAAAAGAAGATTAGTAGTCAAATTCTGGTAAGCTGCAGTATTATGACAGCAAAATCAGAAAACAGAGAAGAAGCAGTTGCATGATATTTTATTTTTAAAAGACTTACACTTAGATGAAAAAAACATCCACAAAGATTCACTTCTAGGAAGGGCAGAGGTACTGGGAATTGGTATTATACTCCTTGCACCTCCCATGAGCTACTGGGCACTTTGGAAGGTGACTTCAGTCATACTGAAGCTGTGTATGTATTAATATATGCTAATATTTGTCGCAGACGTCTTTTTATGAAAAATCCTTTCCTCAGGATTTTTCCTCCTGAGAAGCTGAGAGGCCTTAGGAACAAAATGTAGACAATGATTATCTGCTGCTGTGGAATGCAACAGGTGCATCTGGGATTGGCCCATCTTGGTTTGTTTGTAATTAACGGCCAATCACAGCCCACCTGGCTTGGACTCTGTCGGAGACAGAAGCTTTGTTATCATTCCTTTCTAGTTTTAGCTTAGCTAGCCTTCTGATTAAACCTTTTCTTCTATTCTTTTAGTATAGTTTTAGTGTAATATATATAATAAAATAATAAATCAAGCCTTGTGAAACATGGAGTCAACATTCTCGTCTCTTTCCTCATCCAAGAACCCCTGTGAACACCATCACAAATATTTGTTATCGAAGTCTTGAATTTTGCCTTAGGATTAGTGAGTGAAAAAGGTTCATGAATGGCATTTTATTCTTTTAGGTGGCAGGGAAAGAAAGTACACAGAAAATGTAAGGAAGAAAGAATAGTGTGCCATTATGGGAGTTGGAACGCATGAGGATGCTAAAACAAATTTTATATAATAATGTTTATGAAAGTTATATATAACATGAAAGTTATGCTTGATTCCTGCTTTTTTCCCCTCTTAACTTCTTTGATTGAAAGAAATCTTTGTAAAAAGGTGTCATACCTTTCTGATAAATTTCAACATAATCTAGTTTTAAAATTTTAATTTAAACTGATTTTTAACAAAAGCTAGTGTTTTTTAAAGACTCCCAAGCATTACAGCCCAAAAGGGACAAGGATGCTACAGCTCCAGGACACATGATACAACCAACAGTGTGACTAAAACACCACAGGAACGTGTGCCTACATGGCCAGGCACACATATCACAGACAGCAGTGCACTCACACAAGCAATAACAGCAACAGCATCATCCTGCTCCTCTCTCTGGGCTGAAGGGATAGTGGTGCACTCACAAAAAAGGGCATGCACAGATGTGAAGGGACAGCGGTGCACTCACAAAAAAAGGCATGCACACATGTGCAGGGATAGTGGTGCAGTCACAAAAAAGGGCGTGCACAGATGTGCAGTGCAGAGCCCTTCAGCAGTGAGGTTTAAACACTTGGATGCATCCAATGGCAGTCACCAGCTCCCAGTATCCCCCAGGGAACTTCTAGGAAGTCTTGTACTGTCCCAGGAGGAATTTCTCCTGTGTCGTAGACATCTTTTTTGAAAAATCCTTTCTTGGAATTTTTCCTTCTGAGAAGCTGCAGTTTCAGCAACAAAGTGTAAACAATGACTGCTGCTGTAGAATGCAACAGGTCCACCCGTGATTAAGCCATCTTGAATGTTTATAGTTAATAGCCATCAAGACAGAGCTATCTCAGACAGAGTCTGAGACAGCTGCCTTTGTTATCATTTTTTCTGTTCTATTCTTAGCTTAGCTAGCTGCTGAGGAAACCTTTTCCTTCTTTTCCTTTTTAGTATAGTTATAATGCAATATCTATATATCATAAAATAATAAATCAAGCCTTCTGATCACGAAGTCAACATTCTCATCTCTCCCTCATCCTGAAAACCCCTGTGACCACTGTCACACCCCTGCATCCAACAACATGTGGCCTGCTCTCCTCAGTCCTAAAGGTGACCTATGATCTCCAGAAGCTGACATGTCCTGTCATTGGTCTGGGGAGAGCTGGGGCAGCCTATTTTCTCAGAGCAGGCTATTTTACTTTGCGGATAATTAAAGACCAGGTTTTTGTCATGCAATGGAATGATTCTCCCATTCTGTTGTGTAATACTGTCATCAGAATTAAAGAAAAAATATCTCACTGTGTGAATCATTCAACCTTCTAGTGCAGTGACTTCTTTAAGGATCAAGACCATCTCCCAAACAAATAATAGAATGATTCTCATGAAAATAAAATCTTACAAAATATTTTCTTTAACTTCTGAGCTTTAGTTGAGACTACATTAGCAATCATGAAGTAAACAAGTACTTAAATGTTTACTCTAAAGGTGTTGCTGAATGTCATTAGATGTTGGCAATTAAGCTAAAATATTTGGACTCTGAGTACCACTTGCAAGTTTCAGAGAAGAAAATTGTAAAAAATATTACCTTTTACAGAAAAAGTTATTTGGACTTCATTCTTCATAATATACACAATGCAGTATTTTGATATTTTTATTTATTGGTTTACAATGTTGGACAGCACAATGTGCATAAACTGATGGAAAACACTTTGAGCAGAAACTTCTGAGGCATGACTCATTCCATAAATATTTTGAAGTAGGTCTTTGTGAATTGGGCCACTTTTAGTTCTAAACTAATGGAAGAATAATGATGTTGCCAACATGAAGATGGTGTGGAAGACCTTTAATACAATAAAATCCAAGTAAACTCACTTAATCTCACACAGTTAGATAATCTGGATACTAAATAAGCAAGCTTGAGGAACAAGTTTTTCCTTCAAGTAGTAATTTAGGAAAATTTTTGTCATATAGTCTTCCTCAGGAAGCTTCAGTTCATGACTGCCGCTTGAAGCACCGGTATGATAACCTTACTGTGATTGGTTGGCAATTACTTTAGCAATACTACGCAGGAGAGATAAGTTGATTATTGATTCAGTTGATCTGGTTGATTTGATTTGCAGTCGTTGAATTTAGAATATTGTTTGAAATATTTCAAAATTTTGGTTTACTCTGTGGACTTTACCAAGCTGTCTAGGAATGGGACTCAGATTCGGTATAGTTAAACAGTTACAGTTTATAGTTAATAAAAGTGCAGGAAGGTTCGTATCTCCTGTTTACAAAAATTCTTCCTCAAAATCCTGAATTGGAAATTAATGAGGATGAGAAAAGATGGTCGTGTTAGTGTGTGGTGATTTTAAAAAACAGCTGAGAATTAAACTCCAAATAAGCATCTCTGCTTTCCTCCACCCTGCTCCAGTGAGAGAGGGACAGAAACAGACTATGGGTTGAGACAACAATCTACTGAAAATAAACGGCAATGGAAAGAGAAATCCATAGTAACAGCAGTGATGTTAGTAACAAAAACATACAAAAGACAATGTGCTTTACACACAAAAGGTGTTCACACTTCAGCTCAGTTCCACATAGCCCACCTAGAGAAGGACAAGGTGGTGGATGCTCTCCCCTGCCGGTGTTTCCTGTCCCTGAGCCTGAGTCAACAAAAACAAGACGGAATTATTCACACTGTGTCACCTGCTTTTCAGACCACTGGGCTCACTTGCGGTCAGCAGAACTCAGCTCAGCTCAGCTCAGCTCCTCTCCACTTAGCTTGGCTTGGGCTCAGCTGGGCTTGGTCTTCCTGCACCCCTCAGTGCCCATGGCTGCTCACTGCACCAGCGCCGTGGCACACGTGGAATCCCCTGAGCTCAGCTGAGTTTGGCACTTGGAGTTGTGTTCTTCCCGAGGGACAGGAAGGGATGGGCAGTGGTGGGACAGCGACAAAATCTACGGTGTTGGTCCTGCTAACTTCTGCGAGAGAAAAAATGGAACAAATGGTGCTGCTTCCAGGGCGTGTTCACTCTTTAACTCCCCTCGAAGCCACGCTCCTCCAATGAAATGCTTGGCGCAGAATAGCAACCTAGCCACCCCCACACAGCCTAGGCTCCTCCCTCCACAGCACCTGCAAGCAAAACGGGGACACAGTGTGATTTGGCTGTAATAGGTGTTGCAGAATTAAATAATTAGGTTTATTAAAGTCACATTTTGCAGGTGTCAAATCTTCTGAACATTTGAAAAGAATTAATTTTCAAAACTACCCCCTGTAGACATGTGTTTGTTTCAATTCCTTATAATAATAAACTTGTATTGCTTATGTGGAATAATACTCAGAATGTACTCCTCACACCTGATTTTCAATTCAGCTGTAATTGCAGTAAGCTGAAGAATTTACAAAAATTATTTTAACTTAGCTGTGATCATGTCTAGAACTGGTTTACAAGCACTAAAAAGTTCTACATAAATTATAAAATTAAATATGAATATGGAGCTTTTATACTATGTAGCCCTTAATTTCACAGGTTTATCAGTGTAACAGTTATATTTTATCTACATAGGTTTCTTAGTGAGAAGTCAGCTCCAAACAAAATACTAACAGAAGGATGAAATGCTTTCTAATGCTCACAGTTAAAATTCCTATGCAATTAGAAGGCAAAAAACCTGTGTCTTGTTTTTATTTTATTTTTTCACCACCATGTCAGGGGTTACAAAAAGGTCATTAACCCTTTTTCATAGCGTTTAGGCCACTTCATTGCTCTTCTGATCTGAGACTCTTGAAACAAATGATCTTTTGTACTTGCATCCTGGCATTTGTTAGGCTCGTTTATTAAGGACTATTCATTATAAAGGAATAAGGGAAAAACCAAGCCAGACTTTTCAGTCCAGGGTCAACAAAAGTTAATCAACTGGGCAGTTTGCAAAAAACTGTATCGATTTCTACCATGTTGTCTAGCATGAGACCTCCAAATTGGAGAAGTTAAAGCAATCTAAGGACACATAGGATAGTTTTGCAGTGCATGAGTCCAAATTCTAACATAAAGGTTTAGCTTATTTCACGCTGTATAGAAAATGTTTTTGATATATTTATGTCTTGCAGCTAAGCTTCTGCATTTTAAATATTCATGTTAAAAATGTGATTTCAGCAAAACTATTTTTATGTAATATTTTAGTATAATTTTAATTTTAAATTTATGGGGTTTTTACCACATTTTATGGAAGAGTAATAGGCTGGTCCATGTAACATGCAACACAACTGTGTTCTCTTAGTTGAAGAACTAT
>WBNP01000932.1:2946235-2962880 GCA_013401095.1 Passerina amoena | reverse complement strand
ATAGTTCTTCAACTAAGAGAACACAGTTGTGTTGCATGTTACATGGAAGAAGAATGTTGAGAATGTAGGAGGAAATTAAGACAGAAGCAATGATTTTAGAATGAGCAGACACTCGTTCTACAGAGGAGACAGGTCAGAAGAATTAGAAATAAAAAAATCATAGTGGAAAAGAGAGGAGGATTTTGACAACACAATCTAGGACTGGTTACACACTGAAGGAAAAATGGGCTAAGGAACCAGAATAGGGAGCAGGACATGCTGGTAATCAGAGGAGAAAAGATGAAACCTACTAGAAGGCAGATAAAGAAAAGTTAAAAAGTAGTAATTTTTGCTCATTTTTTGTCTTCAGAGTAAAGGAAAGAAGCTGTAGATGTAACTCTATTGCATTTTTGAAATTCATAGTATGAACACATTCAGATAACATCAAGCTACCTGGTACCAACCAACATGTGTTTTTAATCCATTCATCATTAGGTAAATAAAACCTGGGAAAAGAAACAAACTTGCAGAAAGAAAATGTACCCTGGAGAAGAATGTTGAACTAAGTTTAAATCAATGTACTTCTGGTTTTTTAGTGGCTTCCAAGTAGAAAATTGAGTTGAATAATTTAAATTAAATTTACCTGGCCTGAGCAAAATAATCTTGAATCAGCAGTGCAGTTAATACCTAGAGCAGAATTATATCATTTGAGTAAAGGACTCTCACCAAACAAATATCCAGTGGCTAAATAGCAGACACAAGAGTAATGAAATAAAAGGTCTGACAGATTCTGGTAGTCGTCTGTGTAAGCAGATGTCTCCACTATATACAGCACACTCAAAGAACAGTCCTTAACTTTGTACATGGGCTGTGATATGGAGCCTACCAAGGATGCTGAGAGACCCATTGTGATAACGGCAACTTCAAATCTGGACACCTGTGCTGAAGCAGGCACTGCACTGCACTGCTCGTGACTCTCCAGGCTCATGAAGATGGGGAAGGAAAGAATAGATTTTTTTATTTAGCCAGGTACCCAGATTCTGTTTAAATCGGTTCTTAACATACTCTAAAGGTGATATTCTCTGCAAACTAGCCTGTTGTTGGGGGGGAATGTAGATTAAATGGTGTTATCAGGTGTCAAAATGAGAATGGAGCTGTGGCTATCTTTCCTTTCTATTGACGATACTGAGCATGGACTACAGTGGGACAATGTCAGACAGCAGGAAATTGGAAGAGAGGGAATACAAGTAGGAATACTGTTGGACTACATGAAACTACAAGTTTCATGTTCAGATAATCTCCATGAGCTGGGTGATAATTTGCAGCTGAATCTCTGTGTTACAGTCTAAGATTATGTTTACTCTAGGTATGTGACACAGATTTGTTCCCCTAGTTTCTGTGGCCTTTTAAAATACTACTGCACTATGGGATTTGCTGTGAATTTTGGTACCAGTTATCTTTTTCCCCTTTCTTTTTGTTGTTAATTACAAAAAGTCCGGCAATGAAATCTGAAAATTATCCTTTCTGGCATTTGGCTGTGACAGGTTTTTGATTTTTTGTCAGATTCATGTTTGCCTCTAGCTGTGGCAAACTGAAATGCTGCTTCTGGTTTACAGCTGGCTTCCATTCCCTTTGATTCTGAGAAGGTTTTTAGCATATTGGTGTATTTTAGATTTTAGATTTTTCAAGGATTGTTATAATCAGAACCAATCCCTTGACTTCATAAGAAATTGCTCTACTTGTTTGTGAATCTATTCCTTTGAATTTGCATTGATAAAAATATTTTTGTTTTGTACCTGTATGTTTCTTGGAAAGTACAGAGTGGATTTTAATCATTATACCATAAAAGACTTGTATTTGGAAAATGTATCAAACAAACAAAAAACAAACAAAATCACAGGTCACAAAATTTGTACCCAAATTAGAATTCAAGATTTCTGTTACTATAAGGCTGTTAAAACTCCGGCTTTGGTTTTAAATTCTGCTTGGATCTGAACTTACAAATCAGTTTCACTGAACTTTTTGACATCTGTCATCCTTCTGAATGTAGTGTAAGGCTAAACAAAATCTTATTTTAATGCTTATTAAGGAAACCTTCATGTAAGGCAGCAAAGGCTACATATAATGAAATTCAAATGACCTAATCCTTTTCATATATTGTATGTTTTCACTTTACATTTCAGAAACATGAAAGGCTTTTACAAAGGCTTGTATTTATAAAAGTATTATGTTTACAGAATGTAGAAACATATGAAAAGGCTGTTACTCACACTGTGCTCAAGTAACCCATCAGTGGGAGCCACACACTGGTATCAAAAGTCAAACATCTGTAAGTGAGAAAACAGCACTAATAGTTCCATACCAAGACCACTAGTATCTACTTTGGCTGACATACTCTTAATACATTTAAGGGGTATATTGCAGCCCAGCCCTACAGTTTATCATTTTGAGATCATCACATTAATCCTTCAATTTTAATATTGCTTGCAATACTTATTTTAATTAATTGTAGAGAGACTTTTGCACATATATATGCACTGACCTTTCAGAATTACTAATAATAACATTACATTTCATTACAACCAATGTCTATTAGTTTGATTAATTTGTCAAAGATTCACATTAGCTCATTATGACTATTTTATTTAAAAGCTAACATGCATAAAAATGAACAATATTCCCTTCTATCACAAAAATTCCTCTTCTATTTATTTTGTAATAAGGTAATTTGTTGATAAAATTAATGAAAGTTGTACATTTGTGTACATGTGGGCTTACCACATGACAAATGAAAAAGAGCTTGCTTTGGGATTTCACTGTGAAGTCATACCATTGAAACACTACTGTATTAGTACCCAGAAGTGGAATCATAACACTTCAGAAATGAAATATGATTAATCATCCAGTTAATTCAAGCAGAGATAAATGGCAATTACTGTAGTTTAGGGTATATTTTCAAAGCAAGGAAGAGGTTTAGCCTCCAGGTTCCCAGTGATTTTAATGGGAGTTGCACAGCGCAGTCCCTCTACGTCGCTTTGAAAGATTGCCTCTTGGTCTAATGCATTGCCATTAAAACTATCAAGAAAAACTCATGGGATGTGAAAGCTGTTCCATCTTTTTGACACACTTCTCTATGGAAAAAGCAAGGACTGTCAGGGGAGAAAACCCACCAACTCCAACAAGAAAAACCCTTTTAATTCAAACATTCTTTCTTTCTGAAAATGAAAACTCATGTTTAATTTTGTGGCATACTATGCAATTTTTTTAATTACTATCCCGTTATTTGGCGTTATAATAATTGCAACCAGTTTGTGGATTTTCTGATAAGATTTTCTTAATATGGATGAGTCCCAGCTGTATTCAAAAATCTCTGGTGAATCATAGGAAACTGCTTTACTGAAACAGCATGCCAATTATATTAAAATCTTTCTGCAGATCTCTCCATCAGAAACCACAGTTACAGATTAAAAACTGCCAAGACACCTTGCAGCTTTGAGATTGCCATTCCTGGGACTTCAGCTTTGCTCCTAGCAGGCCTTAAATCACTTGATCCCTCCTCAGGAACTTTTAGATCCTAAAGTCTTGAGACAGTTTCTCCATTACCTGTTTCAAAAACAATGTAAGCCTAAAAATCTTAAAAACCACTGTAATCTAAATTCTGAGGCTTCTCTAGGTTCCTCCCTTCCTGCAAATAATGCTGTTGTTTTGAAAGAGAAAAGTCATATGCACAGAATTAGTCACAAGTAATTTTCTGATTAAATAAACTATTTTTAGTTCCCAAACTAAAAAAAAAATGCAATGTCAGATGCCAGTATGTTATACTTAGGGTTTTGAGGCGCTTATGGTTTTAAACCATCTATATGACAATAAAGATGCCAGCCAGTTTTGTGGAGCTGCCAGCTGGAATGAGACAACAATGTTCAGAATAAATGACAACTGTACTAGAGAATGTGAAGTGGTTATAGTTGTGGTTAGAGAGTGTCCACATGCTGTAGTTCTCATAAATGTTGACAGCAGCTCAAATAGAATAAAACTTGAAGGAAAAGCATTAATTTAATTCTGCTGCCTTCTCATGATAACACTGTACATCAGAGATGTCTAAGCACAAGAGATTACACAGCAATGAGGTTTATGGGTGACTCTCTGAAGGGAATCTTGAAATGCTTTATCTTCAAAGAACTCCCTATCCTACTATTTTCTTGTGAGATGTCAGTTTACCCCACAATTAAAATGCATAAAGCTTGCATGTGTCTGGGAAGTGGGAGGGTGTGAAATGATACAAGAAGCAAACAGAATTCAAGCACCTAAAATGCTAGAAATAATCTAGAAAACATGGCTCATAATGACTAAACCAAAATTCATTCCTCCCTCTCCAAGCTTGTTATTCCACTAAATAATTATAATAATAACAAAGACCATTATAATAAAATCAAACTTGTGAAAGAAAACCAGTGACTGGACAGCCCTAGGAGATGATGGCAGAGGCCTCACAAGCTATTATAAGTCATTTTCCAGAGGCCATTTAACCTGAGAGGAGGTCAGAGGAGATCAGAGAGAACTGGTTTCTTGGCTGGCTACCTGAGTAGCCCTTCTGCTAGTAGCACTGAAAAAGGTATTAAAGATAAGTATCTATTACATGGGTCTGACTCTCCTTCAGTTTGTAAGGAAATGCCTGTGGAGATACCAGAAAAATTCTGAGCTATCATTCCATATAGAACTATAGTAAACATTGAAAATAATCAGGAATTTGCCACAAAGGCAGACAATTTACAAAATCACCAGTCTACTTTTGGTAAGAACTTCAAATATCTGCTTGTCTTGGGGTGATGAATTGGTTATCTGGAATAGTAAATAATTTTATGGAAAGGGTATACTTAAATATGCATGAAAAATCTACATTATTTAACCATTATCTTAGCCACTAAGCAGAATAATGAGTACTTGTGTTACATGAACAGTTTCCACTCTCAATACTGAAGAATTTGAATCAATAAGCGAATATAAAAGCCTTGAAGACTTTCCACAGTACACAAGAACAATTCACTGTTTAGGAAGGTGCAATGTAGAGTAAAGATGCAGCTGTAAGAAAAGTACTTCTGAAATATATTCATGCAGAGCCCAACTTACACTGTCAAACTCTGCCAAACTCATTTGAAATCTTATTTGAACACCTTTTGGATGTTTCCCTAATTTCTTTTCTTTTGCATGCTTTCACAAAGATCTGTAGCTGTACTTAAAATAATTTATATTTAAATTAATTTTACCAAACCAAATCATGTATATCTTTTCAGTTATGTACATCTTATCCTTTAATTAAGCTGTAGTTTGAGAACTGAAAACAGGGATATGGACAAGGCAGCGATATATAATGCATTCTTTGCTTCTGTCTTCAACAGAGATGATGAACCAAGGAGGTGTCAGTACTTTGAGCTGGAGGACTGTGACTGCAAGAATGATAAACTCCCAGCAGACACTGATATAATGTGGGATCTGCAGCTCCACCTGGACACCTTCCAATCTATGGGGTCTCATGGGACTCATCCAAAAATCCTGCAAGAGTTAGCTGATGTCATCACAAAGTCTTTCCCAGTGATTTTAGAGCACTCTTGGGAACCCAGAAAGGTCCCAGCTGATGGAAGCTGGTGACCATTGTTCTGATTTCCAAGAAGGGCAAGAAGGCCTGTCAGTCTCACTTCAGTGCCTGGTAAGGTTATACAGAAGATTAGTATCAGAGTATTGAGAAACACCTGGAAGACAACACAGTCACTGGTCACAGCCAGCACAGCTTCATGAGAAAAGGCAGAGCTTCACCTGCCTTCCTCTAATGACAAAGTAACCTGCCTTATGGGTTTCCTTGATTGAGGGAAGCCAGTGGATGCACTCTTTGCATTTCAGAAAAGCTTTAAATAGTGTCTCTCCCAGTACCCTTTTGGAGAAAATGCGCAGCACAGAGCTGGATAAACACGTCATGGCATGGGTGAGCAACTGACTCACAGATCAGGCATGAGGGGTGATAGTGAATGGGGTGACATCAGGCTGGTGACCTGTCACCTGTGGGGTTCCACAGGGCTCCATCCTCAGCCTTGTGCTCTTCAACATCTCCATTAAATGACTTAATCTCAGGAGTGGAAGAAGGAGCAGTTGACTCCCTCAAAGACAGGGTGATCCTGCAGAGAGACCTTGGCAAATTGGAGAACTGGGCAATCAGCAACCACATGTTCAACACGGCAAAATGCCAGATTCTGCACCTGGGATGGGACAGCCCTGGGCAACAAGAGCCTGGAGAGCAGAGCCTTGGAAAGTACCACAGAACTAAATGCAGTAGCATTCATTTGGCAGAGGGAAAGAGCAGGAAAGCAGAGTAATGAAAAGGAAAAATAAAGTTCTGTTTGATTCTTTTGGAAACATGCTGAAATTTTAGGTTTGGATCTTTGATCTACAAACTCAGGTACCGTGAGAATGGATTTGGACTTCAGATAGTGTGTTGACCCTCATAGGACCAATGAGAAGATCATTTCTGACCTTCACAATTTCTGACCAAAAGTTCATAAGTGAATTTTCTTGAAGATTGGAAAATTTTAAAAATTGTAAACTTAAAATTCTAGTCTCATTTTCAATTTAATTTGGTGATACACTTCTGACTGGTGATTATTAAGTTTATTAATATGAAAAACCACATAAGCCTTACAATTAGAGTGTAAACTCATTTCTTCTTTTACTCAGACTCTTGGAAATACTGAAAGCAAAACACATGAAAGAGAAATGAGGCTGACCAGATTTATGAGATTAATTCCCTCAAGGTCATCCAAGCTGAATGATCCACAGGGCCGTTGTCAAATCACTGATATATTAAGGTGGGGTACCTCAGGACAAAAACATAAGCTTATGTCTTTCCTAAGTGTTTACTACTGGTCATTATCAGAGCCAGGATACTGTGCCAGAGTAAATTGTCACCTCATTCCATAGAATTGCTTTCTTGTAAAAAGTGGACAGAAGTAAAATACATGAAGATATGTTACTAAGAATAAGGTGTATAACTGATAAAACTTCTCTGAGAAAATGACCAAACCTAAAGTTTACCTACCAATAAGAACTGTTGTACTCTCCTCTGAGTCAGAGCCATATTTTAAAGAAACTACAACTGGAATATCAGATATAAAAGATTTCCCTGAAGCTACATGTCTCTGTGTACTAAATACATTTGTACATTTGTAGCTGTCACCTAAGAGTCGCTGACCTAGAGAGAGTATGCCCTGAGAAAATGGAACAATTTTCTCTTTTGCACAGCATATTTGTTGCTTTCTTTTTGATCTGAAATTCAACCAAATGAATCACTAAGTGGTACAGACAGGGAAATGGAGCTGATGAACTGAAACATGACTAAGACACAAACATGTTTATAATTGCTTAACTTTTATTTCTCCAATGTCTATCTCTATAGGTGATTGTGTGACAAGCTTCCCCTGCACTTTTTATTTTTAATAGATATTTGGTGTAATCCTACCAATGCATTGAGCCATGATATCACAAGCAACAAGTCTGACCATCTCACCCTACCCTCCCATTCTGCCTAAATTTCAATCAATTTTTCATCATGGGATTGGAAATCACTAGACCAAGAATGCCACCAAGAATTCTCAATAGTAGTATTTTTGAATTTCTACTTCAAAAGCACTTTGTGAAAACTATAAGCAACTCAACAGACATTAAAAGAAAAGAAGTTTAGAAGGCTAATGACTCTCTCAGTGTCATAAGGGGGTGTAGAGAAGTTTAACTCATTTACTAAAGGATACCCAGATAACCTCCAGTGACTTCCAGCTTATCTTTGCTGTCATATGATAAAGCCTCTATCAATACAGCATATATGGTGGAGTGAATGACACTACTGCAACCCTTGGTTGAATTTGCTGAGAATAGCATTTGTCACCACCAGCTCTAGGAAAAGCAGTAGAAATGAGTGAAGGCAACTTCCTTCCCTGCTTCCTTCTCTCCTTCCTTCCCTGCTTCCTTCCCTCTGTCCCTCCTGACTTCCTGTCTTCCTCCCTCCCTTCCTGCCTCCCCACCTTTGAGTCTGGTTTTGGTACATCCTGTGTATCTGCTCCTCTCTTCACTTCAAGTATTTCTATTTAGGGCTTGACTGATTATCTTGAAAAATATGTAAACAGAACTGGATGAACCAAAAAATCATTGAGTACTCCATATCTTTTCTATGCCAGTTTGCCCAAGGTTATTATCATCCTTCCTTTTTAAAACCTGACGCCTAACTTATGTGTTTTGCCCCAAGTTCATGGACAAATGGTGCACTGTGTCTCTCTAAAAATAGGGAACACACATGTTCAAGCCCTCTTTTGTTTCTCTCCAACCTCAGAGGAGGTTGCCTGGTTCAGGTCTCACGGTAGCAACCTAAGAAACTGCATTTCAAAATCCATTACTGTTTCAGAGGTAATTTTGCAACACCTTTCCACAAGCCACGGTGCCAAGCTGAGACTGGGAGGGCCAGGGCCACCACTGTTCAGTGCTCAGCAGAACTGGTTATTTATTTACTTTTTTAAACTTATTTTCCCCTGCATCACTGCGGCAGTAACCCAGGGCGGCAGCAGCAACACCAGCTGAGTGCAGCAGGAGGAGGCAGTGTCAACACTGACCCCACACACCACACCAACTCATGGGACCACCCAACCTGGTGCCGCATCCTCTCAGTGCTCAGTGGGACTGTTTCTCCCCCCTGCGACACGGCAGTGACTTGGAATTGCAGCACTGGTCCAGCCAGGAAGCAGGGAAAATGGGGAAACTGACATACGCATCTGGAGCTGCCCCGTACAACACCAGCATCTCCCATCTGCCACTGGAACTGCTTGGAAAGCTCCTGCCTTCCCAGACTTTTGTTCTGGGGGAATGATCAGCCAAGCAGCTCATCTTCCATACTGTCTTTGTTTTCCTGCCCACGCTGTCTGTTGTGGCAGCTGCCATCTTGGGAGGAGGGCCTTCTCTGCCATCTTGTTTTCCTTGCTCCCAGGGTGCCCCCGGGATTCGGCACCTTTGTGTCTAATGGTTATTGATGTTACCTTGGTTGTTGCTGACTCGTTTTTAAGTAAACTGTTGTTTTTTTCATTTAAAATCTTCTTGCTTTCATCTCTCATTTTTTGGTGAAAGGAGAGTGGTTAAAAGTAAAAGGGGGGTAGCTCATTTGGGAGTCTCTGCTCTATATAATTGTCTTAAACGAAGACAAAATGCTAACATTGGAATCAATGACACCTCATTTTAGACCCATTCTTTCCATGCGCTCCTTTGTGTGACAAATCTGTATTTATAAATTCCCACAGAGCAGGGGAAGATATTTTTGGTTACTGTGGTAAAAGCATGCAGCTTTATTGTGAATCCTTACATAACCTAGGAAGTATTTGAAAATAGTAGGGATATCAAAATGCTTGAATAACTGAAGACTGAGAAGGTTTTATAGTCTCAATTCAGCGGAGGCAGTAAAATCCCTTGAGCTATCTTTGTATTTTACATTTTGCTGCAAGGAGCTGTAACAAAACACAACAGTGGCCCTGCTCATACTTACTCTTTTGTACAAGGCTGCAAGACAAACATTTCTAGTGGGACTTCTTCCAGTTACCTAGCTTATGAACCCTTTGCATCATGAAAGATAGCAATTGTGGATCAGAACCTAATAAAAATTAGGATACAACAAGCACATTAAGTTTGTATGCCACTATCCTATGACAAGATTTTAGGTCTGCTGCCTATTTAACTTCAGGTACGTTTTTTGTATCCCTCTGTAACCTTTCCCAAAGCTCCAATGTTCAAAATTCAGTTGTTCTGTCTCAGGATGTTTTCTTGATTAAATAAATTAGTTTAGTGATCCAGCTCCTACATCGTGTTAAAACTCAGGTTGCCAGCAATTATTCCTTCTGACAAAGAAAAATTTATTTATTGATGTCTGCCTGTAACACCATTCAAATAAATCTGTTTCTAAGTGAAGTGTCTGATTTACTGCCTGAGACTATCTGAAAAACATGACCATTCAATCCAATCTCAGATTTACACCTCAGTTCAAAATACACTCAACTGGGTCATGCTGCCTCTAGCCCTGACTGATAATGAACTGATCTGTGATTTGACATTAAACTCAATTATTGGAAAAAGAAAAAAAGTTGCATCTTTCAAATACATTAGCAAAATTGTCACTAGAATTTATCTTCTGTTACATCAAAGAGACTGCGGGATAGTTTTTCTCAGGTTTTATTGTTAAAACATTTTAATTAAAAGACGTCTGTAATTTTCTGAATTGTTGATGGAACCAGGCGCAAAAGCTTGGATTTGCATATGAAAGCAAAACCCCTATGATATCTAGCTGTCAGCATTTTTTTCAAATAGGATATAAACCTGTCAAAGACTCTTTAATGTTATAGCACATACTAGAGTCTCACTTCAGACTAAACTGCATAAAAAGTGAACATAGTTTACTCTGCCCTAATTGCCTTCCAAGAGCTTAAGATACAACTTTTTCAGCCTAGCTTTTTTTGACTTGAACACAGTGACTCTTAAAGTGTTCAAGGTAGGCAATATAAATGCAATTGATGTCTTTTACTATATTTTAATGTGGGGTTTTCTGCTTTCATTTTTTGCAAAAGCACATGTGATTATAATGAATTTTTATGTCTCTTCCCTCTAGATACACGCCTCCTCCATGCAGGCACATTTAACCCTGTTAATTCAGGCATGCATAACATGGTTTACTATATATCTTGCTGCTGTACATGTATTGCAGGACAGACTCTCTGATACGAGCAACTGACTTCCCTGCTAATCCCATTGATTTACATGGAAGTATGGAACCATTCATAACCATGTATCAGGGCTCATCTGCATTGTATGCATACAAGGCTTGTTGCTTGTTGTACTCACATTTTTCACCCTCTCTTTCTTTGCATAAAATTTTAAATATGTCTTTTATTCATTATATCCACGGCAGATGGATGTTGCTGAGAGGAATGTTTAGGGTCTGGTGTTTTTTTCCCTTATGAAAACTTTTGCTTACATTCATAAGGACAGCAGTCTTGCATTCAAGTTTCTTCCTCAGTTTGTAATTGAATGAAGGTGTGCATGTTTTCCTCTGGAGCTGATGGCTGCATATGTGTACAATCAATTGCCCCTCCTTCCTCCAATGTGTCTTTGCCCTGTTCCTCTAATTGCTTCAGACTGTTTTTGCTGAGTGTTGCACACCACCAAACTCTCACTGATTCTGTTCTACCTGAGCACTAAATCACAGGAGCTGGGCCACATGTCTCTTCCATTCTTCTGCCTGAAGGAAGTAAAATGAAGGGGGCAACTTTTCCTTATTGAAGTGCTAAATATATAGGTAATGATACTTAAATAAGTAAATAAGGACGTTATTCAAGCATTAAGTGTTGTCAGTTTCAAGTGGATCTGAAAGTGCTTGTTTTACAGTAGTTTTCATTAGATTGTGGGTTTTCTCTGAGGACTCTCAACTTTACCTTTTTTGAAATCATTTAGGGATCAAGAGGCTCTAGGACACTAAAAATCATATCAACCAATAGAATAACTTCTGTTTAATTGTTCTGAGGTCAGAACTTTCACTTACCTTCCCACTATAATAATTTCTTTTTTTTCTTGGATATTTTCAAGGTCAGCAATGTGTTGACTATTTTTAGTTAACTGCTAACAGATGTACACTATTGAGTTCATCTTACTTCCCGTCCTGAAATTTAAAAACTCAAACCAGCTTTAACACTTCTAAATATAATACCCGTTTTATAGCTGCTAATCTGCTGAATTTCACAACAGGGTAGTTTTTTCATTAATTCTTTGCCTTAAGGCTTTCTTCATCTATAATTCTGTTTTACTTTACAGTGTTTAAAAGAGTACCTCAGCATTGCATGGAATTTGCACAAACTTACAAACTGAGTCTCATGTATTTCAAGTACAGATTACTTTTTAATGTTGATTATGTTTTTTCTATTGTGAATTGTTTATCTTTTGGTGTCTAAAATACACTAACTCTGATTCTTCACCTATTTACCCTTCATCGTGGATAATTCACTCTTCTATATAAAAACAACAAAAAAACCCAGCAAAAACAACAACAACAACAATTTAATGGGAAGGATACAGATAAAAATAAGTCTATTGTAGCAGGTGAAACTCCAGAACAAGAAAGTATGACTATTTTCTTTTATTTGCAGAATATTTTCCTTTCTCATATTGAAAAGAACAGTAGAACTGGAACAGAACAGCACAGCCTTGGAAAAATAGGTAAAATATGTAATTTAGGCATGCAGAAGTTGTGAAAAACTCAAGCAGGATACCAGCTCAGCTCTGCAAGGCTGACAAGGCAGAAGTTATGCAGAACAATGATATTGTACTTACTCAAAAGTGGGGGTCAAGGAACAGTCACCTAAAAAAGACACCAGACATTGAAGACCACTGAAAATGACCCCAAAGAACCATGTAAGGACTTATGATAGGGGAACAACCATGTAAAATAAAGTGATACATATACACCAGGTAATCAGGAATAGCTGATGAATATGTAATCAGTGCATATGACAAAAACTCTCTTTACCTGATGCTGAGGGCACTTGATTAGAGGGAGGATGCTCCAAGTGATCAGCATGCTGCAATAAAGAATGACAGATTTCTAATATTCAAAACTGAGTTAGAAAGTTTCTATCTGCCCAATTTCTATATCAAGATATTCTATATATGAGAATTACTATCTCAGGGAATCTGAGGAAAAAGACACCAGAATATTAAAAATACATTTACCATAGTGCCTGTAACAGAGACCCCTGATGTAGTTTTTGAGGTACTACACTAGAGTGCACCCCAAGTGCCTTGGTCTAAGACAATTTAAGGGGGACATCCTAGAATGGGTTACCTCCTCTATAGTTTAACACACCCCTTTCTACCAATAAGGATAAACAAATACAAGTAGATATAAGTGCAAAAATAAGTTTAAAATTAAAATCAACATAACAACAGGCAAAAAATCACAGTAATAGCCACTAGCTACCAAGTTTCTGAAATCTCACCAATCCTTGGGAACAAGGAGAAAATTAAAATGGCATCTCCCCTGGATGGTGGTCCCCATTGTCAATTGCTGTAGGGAGACAAAGGTAAAAAAGGCTTCTTCCCCCTGCCCCTTTCCAAGCCCAGTCTCTTCAGCAGTGGCAACTGCTCCGTCGGCAAAGGAGGCTGCGTGCTCTGGCAGCTGGCACTCGGCCAGGGGATACAATTTGTGGAGGGCCTTCACCTTCCTCTTAGCAAGAGATGGCAATGCAGGCAGCTGGGGCAACTTGTACTTGGTGCCTTATTGCCTTAGCCAGGTGCTGCTGGTGGGCTGGGGCACCTTGGACTGGAGCAGGGCCACTCTGCTCCTCTCGAGGGGATGCTGTGGCTGCACACATGCCCTCCCACCACCTGCACAGAGTCTGTCCAGGGCACTGAAACCACCCTCTCAATTAAAATAAAAAACACTTGGAGCAACATCCTTGGAAAAAAGAAACAATCTTGTTGGTCATCTCTCCATAGATTTGGCCTTTTATGAATATAATCAAAATTTTACTTAAGATGTCTCCTGTAAGAGCAGAGGGAAGTTTTCTCCCATTTTTTACAAACACAGTGATTAGCTAGCAATGTTAATTGCTTTTTAAAACATTAAGCCAAACCACTTCATTATTGATTCGCCTTGAAATGAATCAGCTGTAAGAATACTCATATCATTCTGTCTAGATTATTTTTATCTACACAGCTGAAATATTGCTGCATGATCTCCTACGAGGACTTCCAGCTAAATTTTGCATTACTGTGTTGTTTTGTTCTTCTTCTCTGCTTATGCAGTTAAGTTAAAAACAAAGCCATGAATCAAATTAATCAGTTCTTCCAATTGTTGGTTATTCCATGTAAATAGAGAGTGGTTGATGTTCAGATGCATGCCATTTTCATATGTGTTTACATTTATCTTACCTCCATAATATGTTATCATTCTTCTGATGAGCTTATTTACTTATCTGTACAACCAAATAATCTGTAATGATGCCAAACTTTCGAACTATCATTTCATTTGAGGAACATATACCTTTCATGAGCTGTTTGCACAAGCTTTTTGTTCCGATATTAACTACAGCTATCAAGCACAGAAAAAAAACCCAACAAATCACCCCTCCTCAGACTATGACAAACTGAGTTCTAAATAACCTGGAAGAAAATTCAGCAGAGCTTACTCAATTATTAGTAACATATTCTTTCAGACAAGAATGATAGTTGTGCCTGAGCCTTTGGGACAAGCACATTATAGTGAAATGACTAGTAGCAACATAGTGACTGTAGGAGTCACTTTATCAGTGTTTAAGAAAATGACATTTAGCCTGTAAAATTTTACATTTTCCCAACGTTACTCAGTCTATCATCTACCCCCCTGCTTGACTGTGGCTAGCAACAGCTCATATGCTATTGTCATATGTTGATATAAACTAGTTAAGAAAATTCTAGGCTTTCCTCTTTCTTATTCAATGTTTTCATTAAAGACACAGAAAAAGATCTCAAGTGCACCTCAGCAAGTTTGCAGATGATACCAAGCTGGGTGGTGCAGCTGACAAGCCTGAAGGATGAGATGCCATCAAGAGGCACCCAGACAAGCCCAAAAATTGGGCCCATGAAATCTTATGAGGTTTAAAAAGACCACATGGGGACAAGCCCCATTATCAGTATAAGCCTGGGGATGAACATATTGAGAGCAGCCCATTGGAGAAGGACTTGGGGGTGCTGGTAGGTGAGAAGCTGGACAAGAGTTGGCTGCCCTTGCAGCCTAGAAAAACAATCGTGTCCTGCATCTAAAGCAGCATGGCCAGAGAAATGAGGGAAGAGGTTCTGCCCCTCTGCTCCACTCTGAGGCCCCACGTAAATGCTATGTCTGGCATTGGGTCCCCAGCAGACAAAGGACATTAACTGGTTGGAGAAAGTCCAGAGGGAGGCCACCAAGATGATTAGGGGAATGGTGCACATCTCCTCTGAGGGAAAGCCAAGAGAATTGAGACTCTGAAGCCTGGAAAACAGAAAGCTTCAGGGTGACTGGATTGCAGCCTTCCAGTACCTTAAGGGAGCTTACAAGAAAGATGGAGAGAGACTATTTACACAGGCATGCAGTGATAGGACAAGGGGAAATGGTTTTAAACTGAGAGAGGGTCTAGATGAGGCATTAAGAAGAAATCCTTTGTTGTGAGGGTGGTGAAGCACTGGAGCAGGTGACTCGAAGAAGTTGTGGATACCCCACTCTGGAAATATTTAAGGACAGGTTGTATGGAACAATGAGTAATCTGGGAAGGTGTCTCTGCCCCAGATGGCAGGGGATTTGGAATTAGATGATCTGTAAGGTCCCTTCTAACCCAGAGTGCTCTATGATTCTGTGGTTCTCTGTATGTTGACTCTTCCAAATTTGCTCACAAAATCCTCTAGCCCTTAGGTCATTAAGTGTCAGAGTTCAGTGGAATTTAAGTTCATGTTCTTCTGTTTTACCCTGTCATTAACAGATGAGCAATATGTAAAGGCACATCTTGAGATCAATACACTGTGGCCTCACAGTTCAGGGACTCAGGGTCCTAAAGCATTTGTCTACAGAACACTAATTATTTTTTTGTCATCAGTCTTCTTTCACAAATAAGCACTGATCGGATGTGTTTTCCCAAGACAAATTTTTATACTGAACATCTGCTACTGCACAACATATGCTTGTCCTTAAGAAGCTCCAATTAATTATAATCAACAGCTAAAATGAGTAAGGTGGAAAAGCCATTTCCATATCTGTGTCTGGCAGGCAGTCATTCAAACTGAATAACAAGGGGTGTCTTTCAAAAAACAGTGTCACTAGTATCAACATTATTCTTCTTGTAATGCAACTATTCATCATAAAATAATTTCCCTAATAATAGATGAACAAGTAAGTAACTGTAAAAGTTGATTCCTCCTCAAAGCCTGAATAGAGACATAGCTGATGTGAGTGGAAGGAGCCACAGGCTTTTAGGGAAGCTGGGCCTGGCTCTGAGAGGACCCAGATCTTGATTCTCTAGTGTAATCAACTGTAGTAGCTGAAAATAAAATGATTACTTGGAAATATTAAAAAATGTGGGGCAAAGTAAAAAAGTGGAAGAGACTGGTGATGAAAATAATGTCAGAATTTATTCTCTTAGTCCATCAAGGAAATAAGGGATTCCTTAACAGAGAAACATTAAAGTCTTTGGAATGCAGAATAACAATTTCCATTGCTTCCTTAAGAATATTCTGAGTTGGAAGGGACCCACAAGGATTGTTGAGTCCAGGTCTTGAGTTAAAGGCCTGTGCAGGGATCAAACCCACTACCTAGATGTTATTAACACCATGCTCTAACCAGCTTGGGTGCCTGCTGGTGGCTCATTTGGAAGCTCTTCTGTACCCTGCCCTTTTAATCACATACCATGATGAAGCAAAAGTACAAAGTATTGACATTTTGAGACAAGGTAAAAGCCCCCGATTCTGGTGAAAGAAGTACTAACTGCAAAAAAATGTGGAGAAAAAAGCTTGAGAACTTTTCTCAGTAAAACATATTTTACTATGTGCCTGTTTGATGTCCATGGAATAACATTTATCTCTTTGTAGGAATTGCATT
>WBNP01000932.1:2821050-2945835 GCA_013401095.1 Passerina amoena | reverse complement strand
CAGTCATCTGGCCACTCTGGTGCTGAACTGGGGCTCCAGGGGCAGAGTGTGGAGCATTGCCTGCAATGCCAGGGATTGGCAGCCACTGTGGGGCTCGGATACAGGCTCTGGGGGTGGGATATGTAGAGCAAGACATTGCCTCACTAGTGCAAGGCCCAGCCTGCTCCTTTCCCCACACACACCCAAAATGTTACGAGCCAGGAATCTCTTGCAGGCTCACAAATAGTAGGCCCAGCTTCTTGTAATTCAGAGGTGCCTCTGAATCTTTTTTTCCTCCTGTATTTATAAATTGCCCAGTAACCTCGCTATCCATCAATCCTAATTTCTCTTTTTCTTTAAACAAAAGTCCAGCAGCTAACGTCCCTATTTTCACTGGTGCCATTCAGAGTGTATCCAGTGCATGCCATAGATCACAGTCTGCTTCCATATGTTTATGAATGGGTCATTGGACTGACAGTATCAAGTACCTGGCCTAAAACAATGCTATATTACAAAATTACCTTCCCTTGAGGCCAGATGTCAGATTGTTTCTGTGGGAGGCATCTGGTAGCAGGCAAATGTGCATACCTATTGGCTAACACCTTCTTATTAAAATTTAAGGCTTCTTAAGAACAGAAATATTTATTACTTTTTTTCAGTCTTTGCAAACATTTGTCCTTTGTTTCAAGTCTTTGATGTTCCTTTGTTAACAAAAAAGGAGGAAAAAAAAATCTTTCCTTGACCTTGGCAGAAAGCGTAAGGGATTTTTAATGTCAGTCTTTAGATTCACAATGGTAGGACTCTGTCGATCCTTTTTTGCTTTTTTATACTGTAAACAAAACAGTGTTTGCCTTATTTTTTTATTCTGCAAAAATCTTTCATAGGAGAAAGTAAATCTAGTTTTGCATAAAATCTCATTTTGTTCCTTGTTCTTTATGCCACAGTCTTTGGAACTCACAACAAAGAAAGTTTCATGGTCTCCCTTAATTCGTGGTTGTATATTATCTATTTTACAGTGGAATGTTATCAATGGATATGTCTGAAAACCCTGGGACAGGTCTCAGAAATTATTCCCATTTTCTGCAGAGTCTCATTGGAAAATAATTATTTTTCATGACTACATTTATTAAATTTGCAAAGATAGGAGGAGAAATATCCGGCAGCACTATCCTTCTCTCCCCATGAAAATCTGTCTTACCAGTGGAACTGTAGTTTTTGCAACAGTAGAGAATTCATATTTTTAAATGAATGGACCACAGAAACATTCTGCTTTAAATTGAAGATTGCCAATTCAGCAGTACTATTGACTCAGTATTGAAATGTGCTGACAGAAAACAAGAGTGGACATGTAGGAAAAAAAGCAGGGAGCAAAGAGCAGAGATTGGAAACACCAGACACCAGGTCTGCCTTCCAAACAAAGACCACTTGTGGAGACATGCACCATAAGTCAGATATTCAGCAGGTTAGGTCAATATAATCTCATTAATAATAATGAATAATATTTTTAATGGATTCCTTTTTGTCCACTGCTCCAAAAGCCTTTTTTTTTTAATACTGAAGCTGTTTTCACATGAAGAACTTAAGAGCCCTCCTTATACAGTACTACAGCTGTGCGCACAGTACCTTTAGACAGAATTACACAGACTTTGAAGAAACAGAATAAATATTCTTTCATTGGACCTTGGTATATGAAGTAGAAGGAAGTATGACCACTGCATTTATTTTATGAGGAAGGGCTAGCTGTGATTCACAACTCAAAGCAAGAATGTCAGATAGTTCCTACTAGCTTGGAGTAGGAATATCACAAGGTTGATACTGAAATCCAAGAGATGGGCTCATTTTAATGTAAACATCTCTTAATCTATTTTTAATGGCTAGTTTAGGCATATGCCACTTCAGCTTGGGTTTATTGAGTTATTTGTTTCATGTGAATCCTGCTTTTGCCAATGATTCTACCTGGAGACTGTATATAGGAAAAATATACTGTGTGGAAATATACATTTTGCTGTGCTCAATCTGTCAATATTTCAGCGATGGATCTAGAGTCTTTCATCAGAATCTCAGATCCAGAACTTTCAAAGTTTTCTTCAGTCATTTTATTGCCATTATCATTTTTATCATAGGCTACCCAAATTAGTTATTCCAGTCTCAGTGTGCATGCAGAGATGTTTTACTCTGAGTGATTTATGATGATTAGGGCTATAAACAGAAAAAGTTAGGTTTTTGTCTGTGTAAAATGTCAAAATAGTTCCTCTGTAGAAAGCAACACCAGCTGTACTAAAGGATGAATCTTCATCTCAAGTGTATCTTTTATTTTCTGTGGATATATTAGTGTTGCCAGATGAAAAATTGTCTACACCTGGTCAGCTAAGACAATGCTCATTCTTCAAAGCCCACTGGCTCATGGAACTGCAAAATGCCCACTGTGTAAGAAGGAGAATTGGGAGGTACCCAGCCCCAGTTTCTGCAGTTCACCAGTCAGTCAGTCAGCTCTTTTTGGGTCCCTGACCACTAGGGACCACCGAAAGGGCCCCCAGGGCAGAAGACCACATGTATAAAAGAGAAGGAAAATCTGTTCATGATTTCAGGAAAATTATTATCACATGTATTTTTATTCTGGGACAATCAATGAATGTGTATGTAAAATACAGTATATAAACAGAAATTTTCATGTATACAGTATGCACAATATTTCGGAGGAAATATCCCTTCATTTAGCAGCTGGCTAAATAAAGAATGCCTGCTTCTTAATGCCACACTGGTGTTGAGGAGTTTTCTACCTTTTACTGATTTTTTGGTAACAGCAGCACTCAGATTTTAGGAGACCAGTGTTGTCCAAGAAGGCTCTACGACATCAACAAATGTAGTAAGCTAGGAAGAGCAAGTGATGTGTCATATCCATTGCATATGGTTTCTTTCCTGATATCAGAAGACAAGGCAAGGGACATGTACCTAGCCACATTCAGATGGAAATTAGAGTGTTCAGATTTGAAAACTCCTTGTGGGCATACTAGAAAATGAAAGGGAGAAAGTAGTACCCATCAATGTTGAATTAATTTGATAAAACAACATTAGTAGACTTAATAAGGCCAGAAACTTCCCTGCAAAATAATAACAAGCACTTGGAAGCATCAAAGTGACATTTGTATTGCCTATTATGGCTTTCACCTTGAGACCCATATGTTCCTGATGATAGCAGTAGAATCTGTCAAACAGAAAGAAAGTTTCAATGGGCACTTTGAAAAGACAGTGTTAACAACCTACAAATGTTAATGCCAATTGATTCTCTTTCCTAAGGTAATGTGCACTGTAGAAGATAGCTATCTTACACCACAAAGTTATAAGCTTTATTTGGAACTATATGAAGAGGATTGTCTCTACTGAATACTGAATAATGAAAAACATTGGAAAGAAAATGGAGTTTGTATAGCATCACACAACTTCAGACACTGGTGTTAAATTCGGGAAGTGGGGACTGGAGATTTTTCAGTAAATGGATCTTTTAGCTTGTATGCCCCCATTTCCCATCTTATTCTTAGTAATTTGTCCTATATCCCTTGGTATATGATTGAGATATACCAATTTATCAGAGATGTATAAATATGCATCCACGAAAGGAACAAACCATTGCAGATGTGTTAATGGGCAACAAGATTATCCTTAATTCTACCAGATCCAGATTTATGAAATGATGGTGAATATAATCTATGTTTTATCTTCTTTGAACATTTTATAATGAGATAATTGGCCCAAGGAGACTAATTTTCAATGTAACACTAAAAACCACAGCAAAAAACTTGCATTCTTTAATTTAAAAGTATTTTGAATATTGATGGTGTTTGTATAAATTTGTGTTTATTGTTTCCATGAGAATGAAATACATTCTCTTTCAGTTTTGTTCCCATCCAAGATGCCCGATAATGGAGTACTATGAGATTTAGTAAATGTCAAGTTGCAGATTATCAGATAAATTCTAGGCTCTTCTGACTGCAATTTGGATGACTTCTTAGTTCAGGAGTTCTAGTCAGATTGGCTTCTTTGTAAAGAAACTATAGTATGACAGCACACAATAAATCATGTCTAGCAACATGCTGAAAAACTGGCAAGAGGCAGCTTGTACAGTGACAAATACAGCTGACAACAAACATATACACCTGTTTGGTAGAATTTATGAGGAAAGAATACAAACAAGGAAAAAGGACTTAGCTTTACAAGACATTTGAAAGTCTTTTATTTATTTCTTACTAACAGTGAAAATGCAACAAATAAAAAAATTGAGGCTAGTAAATAACTTTTAGTCATTTTAAACACAACTAGCTCATGAAGAGAAAATGTAGATTAATGTTTTGATCATCAGCCTTTTATTTTATTGCCAGAGGAACTAATAAGAAATTGACTCTAATGCATACTGATTAAAGGATAACATGGAGCATCTATTTTTAACACACACATTTTGTATCCGGCCTCCAAAGCTAGGAGTAAAAACATAAGAGTTCATCCAATCTTCTTTTATCCAAAATGAAGTATTAAGCCATTTTTTCAGTAAAAAAAAATGAAAATTTTATTATAAGAAATGACCTTGCAAGAAAAGTCATCAGATTCAAACTCTTTCATAATTAACTACTCAGTTATCTAAGTGAAATAATCAAGGTGTGGTCATAAAAATTATCATGGCTGAGTCCTACTGAAATTATTAAACCTTGGTATTTTGTGTTGAAAACTACCAATGGCTTTGGTAAAGATTAGCTCTTCTGTAAGTTTATTATTTTTAGTCAAAATAAATATGTTAGATAAAATTTAATTTCATGGCAATGGTATAAAAATTCTAACTGAAACTAATAAATGTTATGTGTTACCTCTCCAAAGAGGTGAAGTGTATTGTAAAGGATACAAATGGAAAGGAACTAAAAAATATCAAAAAACTTCAATAAGCTTACAGGTAAATGAACACAGGTGTTTACTCTGTTTTGAGAGAAAGAAGTGAAAAAATAAATATACTTAATTTAATGTTTTATTAAACTTTATCTCATAGCTACAAGACTTCCCTGAGGAGAACAGTTCTGATAGCTATACAAAAATGCTTGAGGATTGCAATGATGTATTAGAATTTTCATAGTACATTTATAATAGGAGAACCATGCAGAAGAGATTAAAAGCATTAATTCTGTCAGTTTAGGACGAAATCCTTCTGGACTGCTGTGTTTGAAGAGTTTTGGAATCATTATTGGAAAGAGCATCCTATTAATAAAATGACCCATATATATCTCTCTCCAGATATGAAATCTCCTTTGATTTTATAACTTGTAGGCAAAAGGTCAGCTAGCTAAGAGCAGTGATCTAGTCCGTGAAAAAAACTCCAAATCCATCTCTTCAAGCATATCTCTTCTGTATATGGTCTAGGACTAGCATGGATTGGTTTGCTGTGAAAGTTTCTGCCAAGGAAGGCCACACGTGGGAAGACAGCAGTCCTGTGCTTCTGTTTGTCATGTTGCAAGAATACGATTTTCTTAAAAACTGTTTATATATTTGCATTTTTAAAGAACTTCTGAAAGACAGAGATAGTTTTACCAAAGACAGTGGTGGTGTACTGTACCTAAATAATAAATTAAGAATACCTCACTTGTGGTTTAGAAACTTCAGCTGTGCAATCCACAAAACCAACACCATATTAATGCTGAAAATATTAGACCTAAGATTATTATAGCACAAAGTTTGCAAAAGGTGACTTAGAAGATAACAGGATAAAATGAGGCACCTCATGTAGTCTGGAAGAGCGTCCACTTTGTGGAGATGGGAAAGGAAGGCTGTTCTCAATTTTCCTAAGTTATAGATTTGTATTAAACCCTTCTCATGACACATTCATTATGACTTCCTCCAGGTATTTACAATGTAGGCAAAATAGTCAAATATTAAATATAGTTAATTATATGTGTTTAATTAATCTGACTGCATCACTAAAATATGTATTCATATTAGAAAATACTTCTGCAACTTCGTAAAGAAAAAACAATATAAAATTGCCAGGCAAATGTTCGTGTTAACAGCCACACTCTTTTTTATTTTTAATGACATTATAAAAGAATCTTATATTCATTTGACATGTGCATCTAATCTGAGACTGAAAACCTGATGCATTAATTTCAAATTTCAAAAGAAAATAAAAAACTATATGAACTGTGCTTGTTTCTTTAAAATGTCATGAAACTCACAGAAATTTCTTTTTTTCACAAATGCAAATGGCTTGATTATGGATGATTTTTCACAAACTCTCCTACCTAAATAGAAAGAATTGTGTTGCCATCCTTATAAAATCAAATAACTATGTATCCGTTTGTGCAGATATTCAAAATACAACTGGACAAGGCCCTGATCTAAGTTACTCCTTCTTTGAGCAAAGCACAGGAAGAAGTGACAACCTTTAGACCTTCTGAAACTAAGCTATTCTGTGATTCTAGGTGGCTTATTCTTATGCTTATGCCACTTAACCATCCATGGCTTGTTCACATTACACCATTTTGGTTTAGGGTTTTTTGGGTTTGGTTTTTTGAACCATTTTTTTGGTTAAACTGCATAGGAGAACAGTTTGTGTGGAATATTTTCAAACTATTCACCATACATCTCAGATTTTTTGGGTTTTTTAAGAGAATGAAAAGATATAAAAGTATTACAAAAATTTATTTTTTGCAATCATTAAAATAAAAAACAGGTAGTTCTTAAGTTCATACTTGCACAAATGAAGGGAAATATTAATAAAATATGTCTGTGGTCCAGAGAGGTAGATAAGAAAAAATCAAATTCTGTTTCAGTTACTGAGATATTTTCATGGATGAAGACTAATCTTTAATTTTTGACACTGAAAAATTATTTGTTTAATACACACTTTTATTTTGAAACATAGGACAAAGCAATCAGTGTCTAGAAATACTCTTATTCCTTATTGCAACTACTTATTAATGGGATTTTTTTCCCCAGAAAAATAATCAAGGCCAATACTGTGTCTTGCAATCCTGCCTGCAGAAGTCCTCAGTGAGAAATTGTAACTAAATTAACTTTCGTGCCAGTTTAAAGAAACGAGGGGCACTCTGCGGGAATTACTCTGTTTGTACCTGTTATAATCTGATCCTACGGTCTTCTTCTTCAACTGGCTAGGAGCAGAAAAGCAACTTCCAGTGATATTAAGTAACAATCAAAAGGATGCAGTGGGAAATTTCCCCTGCAGCGAGGATTAAGAATTTTGTGTAAATTCATCTGTTTTCAGCACAGATGACAATGGGAAACAAATTTTCATACTTCTGTTCAGACACCATTTTTTAGTGATAGCAAAAGGAGCATACCATCAATGTGAATTACATTAATAATCCTACCATGTGGGATGATATATATACACTCTAATGAAGCTCTAACATGCATCAAAACTCAGAGAGAAACCTAGAATAGATACATTTCTACATACTAGAAAAAGTAGCTGAAAGGATGCAACATAAATCCATCTGTCTTAGGAAATCCTTGTGCATTTAGAGAATTAGCTAAAAAATGTCTTAATATCAAATTTTTGCAGGTGTGTGCAGCGCTTATTTGTGGATAATTCAACTACTGAATTTTTTTCAAAAAAGGAAGAGCTAACTTTGATTCCAGCCAGCCAAAGAAAGTATGGCTTTCTGATGGCAAAATTAAAGCAGATTTTACAAACTACTGCCTAGCACAGCAATTCTTACAGGAATAACATATGAATTTAGATGTGATAATATTTGTGGTAATTATAAAATTTTGAGTTGCAAACATCATTGCCAGTTTGATTGCTCTCAGATGCTTTTCATCTATGAAAATCTACATTATTTTCAAATTTACACTACAAACGTGTTCTTGTTTGTTATACAGAGGGCTCCTGAGACTAGAAGATGTGTAACCAATGCAAGGGTTAAGATCTCCTGTCTCTGAGAGAATTTAGAAGCAGACTCCCTGGAACAGAAGCCACAGTCCAGCAGACAGCTTTGGGTATTATTTGGAATGCTTTCCCCTGGTCCTCTGTGTTTTACCATGGCTTTTCACTCTATCTGTGTTACATGGCCATCTGTCATGGCTTGGCATGGCTTCAGCTTTAAATATTACACAGAAAAGTCAAATTATTTTACTCTTCTCCAACAGTACTTGGAGAGTACCTGATCTGGCTTTCTCAATCTCCTGGAGAAGCAAAAGTAGCAGTTACAGGACAATTTTTCGCAGACCACTTCTAAAACTGAAATATGTCAAAATAACTTGAAAACTAAACAGCTGAAATTATTGAGAAGGATCATAGACAATATAACTACAATACTTCCCTCACAGTGCAGTTTTTGCTCAATTCTAATTTATTTCATTTGTCTCAATTTGATCTCTTTCATAATTTAAGTTTTGACTTTTCAGATAATAATATTTTAGGGTAAATATGTAATTACTGCAGGATTCCTTTCTGCAGATCATTTAGATTTTTTTTATCATCTGTGTTTGTGGGTATGCAGGTACATCAGGATATGCTTCTCAGTACCAAGTATGTAGAAACACCATGATTTATGAAATTTAGAGTACAATTGAAAACATCAATGTGTATTTCTTCAATTTGTCAATGTGAGGAGTTCATGAAGAACATCTTCATGAAGAATTCCTGCAGTTGCTGTCACTGTACACCTGGCGCCTGTACAGCTGGGCACCTGCTGCAAGTCTTGAAGACCTTTTACTGTCCTAGAAGACCAAGAGAAGTCATCATTGCTTCAAATCCTCCAATAGTCAGCAGTACTTCAAATGAAAGAGCATTGCTCTAGGCTTGCCTTTATCTCCCTACCAGTTGACTTATTCTGCTCTTCCTACTGCATACTTGTTCAACCCTTGCAGTCTGAGTTCTTACCTGCTGTGGTTCAAGACATACTCCTTTACTACAGGCTAAGGTAAATTTCTAGATTAAATTTAGGCTGGTTCCTTATGGTTCACTGAAGGAAAGTCAAGTACAGTGGTACATTTTTATAGTTTGTCTTCAAATGAATACTGTCTTAATGTCTTTAATGGACAAATAAAAGCATTATATTCATCAGGAAAGCTCTACTGAGAAAAGAGTTCAAAAGTCTCCTAGCCTGTATTATAAATTCAGCTCTAACCTTCCACTATTCTTTTCTGTACAAACTCCATTTCAGTAGTATTTGGCCCAGCAACATGCAATAGAAACAGCAGTTAGTATTGATTGCTGAAGCAATCAGTTATAAAATATATACCTAGGTTAGAAAGCTGTTCATTATATTATTTTACCATGATCATCATTGCAAAGAAAGTAGTTCTTGAATGCTGACTTGTTCACTTCCTTTTCCTTTTTTTTAATATGCAGAAGAACTCAAAACCCTACAAATCTGCATCTGTTTTCATCTTGATTAAGTTCAGACCATATGACTAAAGAAATTCCATTGAAGTAAACTACTGCAAGTTTCAAATATAGTTCAGTATTCTGGGAAAACCTTGAACAGTTTATGATTGTAGGTGGCTTGAGAATAAAAATACATCCTGCCAGAGCAAGACTTTTAATTCACTACAACAGAATTAAACAAAACAACTTCTAATGCCTCCCTTAAGACCTGTGTCTTTCCTTGGCCTGCTGAAACACACAAAACCACAAACTAGCCATTAGCATCAAATGCATGTCCTGGAATATTAAAAAAAAAATGACTGTACCAGTGTCTTTTATTGTAATTCTGATTAAATAAGGGGACATTCAAGGACTACCCAATATCTTCTTTTCTAGCAGTTAGTAAAGAGAACCTTTGTGAAGTCTTTTCTCCTGGTCATGTCTTTCCTCCTGTCAGATCTAAGAAATAATTGTGGCCTTTAGACTGATAAATGGATTTTTTTAAAATATATCTGTCCTGCTAAAGCATTCTTCCTTTAATATTTGATAATATTTTTGTATTAAAGACATGTCACATTTGGAAACATATATTTCTAACTAATCGGTATGAGAATGCTAAATGATAAATCAGCTCTCTGTCATTTCTAAAGGTCAAACAACATCATAAAACAAAATCTTTTCTTAAAATATTGTCATTCATGTCATTTGTGACTGAAAAGTATTTGCAATAAATTTATTTTTTTGCTGTACATTATGGTACAGAATCAACAGTATGGGTGGGTTTGGAAGGGACCAATGAAGATTACCTAGTCCATCCCCCTTCCTCAAACAGGATTACTAGAGAAAGTTGTACAGAATCACATCCATCTGAATATCTTCAGAGAATGAGACTCCACAGTCACTTTGGGCAGGCTATTCAAGTGCTTTGCCACCCTGAACGTAAAGAAGATTTTCTGCATGTTTGGATGGAATAGTTTTTTGTTTTATATTTTAAAATTTTAGTTTGTGCCTATTGCCCCTTGTCCTGCTACTGGGCAGAACTGGAGAGAACTGGCCCTATTCTCTTCATATTCACCTTTAAGATATTTGTCTGCATTGGTAAGATTCCCTTTCTGTCTTTCTTCTCAAGGCCAAACAGATCCTTTTCCTTGTAAGTGAGATGCTCCACTCACTAAATCATCTTTGTAACCCTCCAGTGAGCCCTCTCCAGTAGTTGTCTTTCATGAACAGGGGAGCCCAGAGGTGGACACAGCACTCCAGATGTGGCCTCACCACGGCAGAGTAGAGGGGACCCTCAACACACTGACCCCTTTCTTCCTAATGCACCCCAAGATATCATTGTCCTCCTTGGTGACAAGGACACACTGCTGGTTTGTGGACAGTTTGCTGACCCCCAGGTCCGTCTCTGCAGAGCTACTTTCCAGCAGGTCAGTCTCTATCCTGTACTGGCACATGGAGTCACTCCTTGTAGAGTACAGGACACTGCATTTGCCCTGCTGAGCTTCATCAGGCTCCTCTGAGCCCAGCTCTCAGTCTGTACAGACTGGCAGCACAGCACTCTGGTGCCTCAGGCACTCCTGCCTGCTCTGTATCCTCAGAGAACTTACGGGGGTACACTCTGTCCCTTCATCCAGCTCCCTGATGAATATGCTGAATAAGACTTGGCCAATACTAATCCTTGGGAAACACCTTGTGTTATGGACCCTGTGCTGCTGACCACAGCTCTCTGAGCCCTGCCATTCAGCCTGCTCTCGATCCACCTCAGTGCCCACTCATCCACTCCATACTTTCTGACATATGAGAGACAGTGAGAAGCACCCAGCTGAAGTCAAGGTAGACAGCACCCACTGCTTTCCCCTCGACTGGGCAGTAATGTCATGACAGGACACCATGCGATTCACTGAGCCTGGTTTCCCTTTGGTGAATTCATGTCAAATACTTCTTTTCTTCCACATGCTTAGGGTTGTCAACTGCATTACTGATTCCAGATCAAAGGCTCCTAGCATACAAGTGGAAGTACATATTCCTTTGGAATTCAGAAATCTGCTGCAAGCTGGCCTAAATTATCTCCGTTCATTTCGCTTCTGTGGGAAGGTGGATTCAAGCAAGAAAAAGGCAAGGTGTTGGCTTCTTGTCTTTCTTCAACTAGAAAGAAGTTTGGCATAGAATACATGATTTGGGTTTATTTTTCAGAGCCTCTCTTTAAGAAGGTGAATAACAAAACTGTTTGCAATGAGTAGAGCCCAGGAAATAGCAGGTATTACTTAATTAGTGAGAACATTTTTCATCTGATCTACCTCCAAAAAGAGTCGAGTGTATTGTTCCAAGGAAATTGTAGATTTTCTGCTAATACATCATTTGAGGGGCAAAGGGTGTTAAAATGGTTTTGGTTTTTAACTAAAAAGAAAAAAAACTAGTATGACTTTATCTAAACTTCATGGTTGGGTGTGTTCTGATATTCCCATTGCACAGGAAAGAAAGTTACTGCAGTGTCTTTTACTGCTAGTGTAGCTCCAGTATTTTTTTTGTGGAGGTGGAACAATGAGGGAGGCAGCCTCATCTCCTGAAACAGAATTCAGATGTTTATAGAGTCATAATTGCTATCAAAGCTTGGAAGATTTTCTATATGGTAATAGAGAATTATCTATGGAAGAAATTACAGTAGAAATGTGAAGTCTGCGTAAAAAACAAAAAGACTGACTTCTGGGTTTCCACTCCAACAGACTTCTTTTGAAAGTCTCTTTGTATCAGGTAGAGCAAAAAAAAAAAGAAAGCCAAATAAAAGCACCTGTGCAAGGTAATAAGTTCATTGGAGTTTTGCATCATTTTGCTGCTGTCGTGATTGTGGAATTGCAAAACATTTTCTGTATGCAATAACTGAACAAGTCAAGGTCAAACCTTGACCTACTGCCTTTCTCTTCCATCTTTTTTATTTCAGTTAAAAGTGGGTAAAGGATCTCAGCTGAAGAGATGTGGACTGAAGTCAGTGAACAATGGTAGATGGGTTCTGTACATGTTCAGTTTTGGGCCCCTCATTGCAAAGGAAGACGTTGAGGTGCTGGAACACATCCAGGAAAGGGCTACAGAGCTGGCGAAGAGTCTGGAGCACAAGACTGATGAGAAACAGCTAAGACAGCTGGAGAAAAGAAGGCTTGGCAATTTAAGTTTTCTACAGTTGCCTAAAAGGAGGCTGCAGTTCACTCCACCCTACTTTTAGAAGATAAAGAAACAATGAAGGTTACTCTGCACATCAGACACTTCAGATTTAAAATACACTATAACATGATAGCATGCAGCAAACTTGCTTCTTGAGGTGGTATATTTTGGAAGTGACACCACTGAAAGTGTACTTTATGGTAAAGGAGTAGTTTAGTCTCAGGTAGTATAGGATATGGTGAGGCATAGATTCTTAACTTGGAATTTATTTTTCTTTTAAAATATGGTTATTATAAATAGGAATAGCTTTTTGTGCTGTACAGCTAGGAAAGGTTAGGTGTTGCTGCAGATGTCTCTGCTACAGCAGAACAAAACAAATAGGCACGAGGATTGCCTGTCTGTCAAGCTCCCACCCTGGCCACTGTGGGAACTATCACATCAAGAAAGAGAACAAAGTAAAGGGAAGGAGAGAAAAGAAGGGAAGGAGAGAAAGAGACAGTGATAGAGAATCTTGCAAAGAAAAGGAAAAAGTGGTCTGTCAGGGAATGCAAAACAAAATCCCACCTGAATCTTTCATCCTACATGCATATCTCACAGTTTATGTGGCAACAGTTCCCACATAAGATCAGAGGGAGGGTGTAAGTTCAAGGGAGCCATGTGCTGTGCAGGCAGCAGCAGTGCTGCTGCTGACACCCTGTCATTTGCAAAGTGCCAAATGAGAGCATCACAGCTGCTGGGGAAATGTGCTGTCATCTCTAGATCTCTTTGTCATAAGCCTAAATCTGTTTTCAGTTGCATGTCACTAAATAGTTTGAAAACAAAAAAATTCTGCCAGCTTAGTATTGCATATGTCATTTAGACATGCCTTTGTTTAGACTGCACCTAGAATGGCTCTGACCCTTCCACTCTGCTTTGTTGTATGTTGTGTGGGGGATGAAGGTATCCCTCACAGTACGCCCTACTGCTGCATATGGATACTGGACAAAAATGCCCCACCCTTCAGGGCAATTCAGAAATCCATGGATAGTAAATTTCAAGCAGAATTAAAGAGAAGATTCTAACAGATTTCAAGTAAATTTTTGTCAAACCAGTGCTCGCTAATTTACTCCTATTTATGACATTTCTCTGTGAATTTGCATGAGCTATCTGTTCTGTTAAAGTACCGTGAAGTGCTCATAGCTAGTTTGTTAGTAACTTCAACTCTGTGACATTTTTTAGTCACTACATTGTGTATTCTGTATTCATAAGACACACCTGAATATTGTTGCTTGCATTAGACTGGTATAATATTTAGCTTGACTTTGACACTTCAGTATATGAACACTTAATGAAAGGCTGTCCAGGTAGAAAGCACCTTTACCTATTCACTGCCTACTTCCCTGAAAAAATGTTTATGACACAAGAAAACTTAGAGAGAAATACCTTGGCTTCTTCTCACAAAATAACTGTAGCGAAAAAAATGAAATAAGTTGGTAGAATCATGCACATGTTGTCATATCAATTTTGTCTGACCTGTTGGTTTCAGAATGTTTTTATTGCTAGGAATGGTATTATAACCAGACTTCACAGCAATGCAGTAAAGTTAAAGGATATTAATTAATCTATGCTTAATAATGTGCAATATTAGCCATTGCTGATTTTGGGCCCTGTTTGGCAGCTTGAAGAAAGGTAGGAGATAATGAAATGCATGACCCTATAATAAGCACTGTTTGTCTTTGGTTTATTTGTTGGTTTTTGTGTTCTTGCTTTATTGAAAGATGGTGTCATTTTTTTTTAGATTTGTTTATTTCCAAAAGGGATAAGAAATAAGAATTTTACAAAAACGTCTCAGGATACACTAAGCAATAAAAAAAGGTTACTCACTAATCTCTCTGCAGAACAAAATTCCAGCCACAGCATCTGCTGGCTTTCATCTTCTGTAGCTATTGCAGCTTTGAATGCTGCCAGCCCTGCCCTGACACCTAACCTCATTGACAACCCTCTGTATGTTAAAATGCATGGTTTGAAGCAAGTCCAAAAGGGATACTTTGCTATTGCCTAGTGCTTTTGCCCATCTACCTTGAAATGGAAGACAAAAGGGCAGAGGCAGAGAAAGAAAACTTGCATTTGTTTCATTTATTGCATATGACAGTTGTCTTCCGATTCCCCTGGCTCAGTAATGTAATTTGTTTTGCACCCCTAACCAACGCATGTAAAAGTCTTGCAAGTATGAGTTAGTTACCTCTCCCAACGCAGAGGCCAGAGAACCTGTGAAGTTTGTTGTGAGTTTTTTTTGATACTGGCTTTCTTGCTGAAGGGGCAAATCTCCTAAAAAGTTTGTTTTGCCAATAGCTAGTTTTCTGCATTCCTGAGGATGTGATCTGTTCCTGCATAATTTTGGCAATATCATCTGGATAATCCTCTACTGTGATAAGTATTAAGAATTAAGTCATTCTGTGTGGTTTAGCTCTACTACATTGAAGCTGCTTGCCTCAGTGAGTCTGTATCAAAATTACAGAAATTTATTTCGGAACTCTTGCATTTTTTTCTCCACTTCAACAGTTCCCCTCATTTTAATCTTCAAATTAGACATTTACAAGGTGTTTTCTGCCCAGACTCCTTTTATTTGTGCATTGCAATACATATTTATGTCCCATAGACTGCAGGGTGCAGGGTAAGATCATGTTTTATCATCTTTATTCTTCCTAAAATAAGATAGAAATCCTGTGAGCTGTTTTAAAACAAAGCTGAAGTAATTTATATGTGCAAACGTAATTTATACTAATAAAAACTACCTAATTTGCATTTATTCAGTATATCTAAAGGTCTAATATAAAATGGTCCTAGGCAGAAAGAGATACTTATTTTTAAAGAAAGGTGGTAATGCAGGGCACATACACGATGCCTTTCTTTTGCTTACAGGTAACAGATTACTTGCTTACTTAACAAAGACAGAGCAAGCAAGCTGGAATATGTTGCATCCTGGGATCTTTAATACACTATCAAGAAGAAATTTTGAAGAAATTTAAATGTATTCTCATTAAACACAATAGCACAGATGCCAATACTAGGCAGAATCATTCTGATTCAGTTGTATTACAGCAACCTTGCCATGACTTGGGTATGCCTGCCAGAGAAAATACATCCAAGATGAAGCCTCTACAGGTGCCATGCAGAAAATTGCTATGTGCTCTTGTCGGACCACTGCAATCTCTACAGTTAAGAAGGCACTCTCAAAGACTCAAGGCTGACCTCCTTCCTGGCAAGCGCTGGGGGTACACGAATAGGTTCAGAAGCAAAGGCAAAAGGTTCAGCAGGGCAGTGAATGTGCATTTTAACAGCAGAGGTGCAGGAAACACAGCAGGGTGACCCTCAGCACCCTTGCATTGCTCCCACCCCTGCACTGTGTCAGCTGTGAGCCAGGTGCAGTGCTGTGTGCTTCCCTGCCCATTGCTTCCCAGGGCACCTCCAGGAACAAGGGGATGGCAAGTCCCAGAACAATCCTGAGAGTGAAAACTGGGGATACATGTTATGGCCTTATTGATCAATAGCACACTGGCAGAGAACACTGGGACTGTGCAAAGTACAAGTACACCTGCTGCTGCTTTGCCCAGAGCACACGCTTTTATGGGGCCAGGGCCACAAATACAGGAATGAATTGTTCAATCTTAGTTACACTTGACTCATATGTAAATACCATATAGTATGCATGTATCTATAAACTTTTAGGGACCTAAATATTAATTGGGTGTGGTGGGCACCACAGCTCTGTTAAGTTGACCTGATAAGTCTTTGTCACCAAAAGAGAGATGAAGCTCTGTTCCCCTTTATCAGGATACTTAGTGCCTTTAGACCACACTGTGAACATACTCATTTCATCAAACTGGCAGAAAAATAAGCCACTAGAAAAGGAATAATAGTTTTTTGGTCATTCAGTGTATCATCTCTGTTCTGATCATCCAGTCATGCATGGGTCTGAAAAATTAAAATATATGTTGGAAAAGAGGAAAAAAGGTAAGGGAAAAAATGAAAAAAAATCCGAGAGTGAGGTGATGAGTCAGTAAAAACATGCATTCTGCAGAATACTCACAAGGTAATTACTAACAATCATCTATGGGATATTTAATTATTTGAATTTTTAGCTAAAAATCAAATTTCTGTTGTGAACATTAATCTCTATTTGTAAGGGTCGTTTTTGTAAATTCACAGAAATAATCTGATGAGTAGCTGAAATGAAGATATCTACATCCATTTGAACATCATTGCTCTAAAATAACAGGCTGGAAAAATTGCTAACAATATTTTGGAAGTATATAGTGTTGGACAGCCAAATATAAAAATAACTTTCTATATCTCTTCCTTACATCTAATTTTAATCCAAACCACATTTAGAAGAAGGATGTGTAATTGTAAATACTCAAATAGGTGCCAAGGCAGCACTGTCATTTAATATCTGAGCTACACTGCAACGGCACACTTCAAGGTTCTTCTGAAAAAATATTTATTTTTAAAATGTTAGATCCTTGCACAGTTGTCTATCCACATAGCTTCAAGCCTAGCCTAAAGATCTGAGTACATTTCTCACAACTCCTATTTACAGTCACATATTTCTCCATTGCAGGCTGAATTTTCCCCCAAAATAAAGTCTTCTATGGCAAGTGACAGAAAGTAATACTTTCAGAAACATTTGAGTGACTGACATTTGCAAGGATGCTGCATACATGCATTTATGAATCCTGAGGGCCAAAAAGCTGGAGCTTTGTTATGAGGCTGTGCTTATGGATTGCACCATGGGAAGGCAGCTGCAGAGACATCCACAGACCTGTCCTGTGCTGGGTGGGCTCACTATTCTGATGCCTGATAAGGGAGAGGTCTCAGCCTCACACTATCTACTGTACTGTCTACTGTGCTTCTTGTAGTAACATTTCCAGTCATTGAAAATTGAAATTGAAAAGGATAATTGAAAATTATCCTTTTTTCCTTGATGTTCTACTTAAGAACATTTTTATGGTATACCTTTCAATTCTATTTTAAATTTATTTCCTTGTTGAAATTATGATTGCATTCAGACAAAAAGACTGGAGGACAAGATACATACTTTGGTTGAAATCTTTTGATCCAATGATTCCAATTAATAATTTTTAACTTGTGCAGTGTAAAAAAGTGCTGCCGTTTATTTTTATGCTCCTTTGGTCACTCCAACTAGGTTCTGCCGCAATAAACAGCCAAAGGAAGCACTTTCCAAGTGAAAACTGACACATCCTCCAGTTCCCTTTGACATAAAACTGCTCAGACAATTTCTGGCTATACTTTTGCTAAACTCTGTCCATATGCTGCAGGGGTGTCCAGTGTGGGAATTTTGAGCCAGATGTAGTTGATGAATGGTTCAAGAAAAGTTGCTGGGCAGCTGCTCCTTGATGTGCCTGGTGACATCTCTGATGTGACACTGTGATGGTTGAACCCCTCTCCTCTTGGAGAGGACAGGGGCTTGAGAGCCTGACATTGCTGGGTTAGCCCGAGAATCTCCTGTATATCCAGCCTAACTCTACTATTCAGATGAGCCTGTCTCTACCAATGAAAATTTAATATTTTTTCTTCCTGTGATCTTTTTTCTCAAAATGTATCTATTGCCTGAATGAGGATCAGAGGTTTCAAGTCAGTATACACCCCATGCAATTAAAATCAGTAAGTGTTCAGTAAGTATTAGATCATACATGCTAATATGATACTCCACTGCCTAGAGCCATAGAATGGTTTGTGTTGAAGAGACCTCAGAGATCATTCACTAGTTTCAACTCACTCTCTTGGCAGGAACATCTACTAGACAACATTCCTCAGAGCCCCACCTAACCTGCCTGGAACATTCTGAGGGATGGGGCATCCCCAGCTTCTCTGGGCAACCTCTGCCAGGGCCTCACAGGAAAGAATTTCAAACTAGTCTAAACCCACCCTCTTCTAGTCTACAGACATTGTTCTGTCACTATGTGTCCTTGTAAAAAGTCCCTCTACAGCTGTCTTGTAGGCCCCATTTAGGTACAAAAAGCCGGAACAACCCCAGCTCTCTCAGCCTTTCTCCAGAGGAAGGGTGGTCTATCCCTCTAACCATCTTGGTGGCCCTTCTCTGGGCTTACTACAACAGCTCCACGTCCTTCCTGCGCCAGGGACCCAAGAGCTGTATGCAGCTCTCCAGGTGGGATCTCACAAGAGTAGAGGGGCAGAATCACCTCCCTTGACCTTCTGGCCCCACTGCCTGTGATGCAGGCCAGGACAGGGCTGGCTTTTGGGGCTGCAGTAGCCCGCTGATGGCTCTGCTGCAGGCTCTCACCCACCAGCACCCCCAGCTCCTTCTCACCAGAACTGCTCATGATCCGGTCATCCCCCCTCTTGTGCTCACATCAGATGTTGATCTAGGGGCATCATTATGACTCTTTCTGTACTAAAACAGCAGCTAGCAAGGTTTCCATACATATCCTGTTACAAACAACTCTGACCCCGAGTGGGAATGAGTAATAAAATTTTATTGAGAACCAAATAAAAATACACAAAGTACAAGGGGTGGTGCCAGGAGCGTGGCTTGATACCAGGGGCTCGTTCACAAAATGGTGCCTCTGCCTTTTATACACCTGGGAAATTGCATCAGCCACATGAATATTTATGAGCATATTTTAATATTTTCCTTATATATATGCTTGGCCCCTCCTGAAGTCTACCAGTTGACACTCCTTTGTAGTCCATTGGTAGAGTCCTTCTCACAAATTGATTGTTGGTGAGGTCTAACCATGTTCCCCCATGGAGAAGCCTCCCCCATTTCCAGCTGTCCCATTCAAGGGGCACGTGTACACATACTGAGGGACAGAGCTGTCTGGTGGCAACAACAGGGAGGGGAGAAGAGGGAATTAAAGGGAGATTGAAGGGATCCAAAACCAAGCTAGAGCAGCCAAGTCAGATATCAAAAGAACTTTAAACCTTAATAAACCTTTTTAACTCACAAAATCATTTGTGGGAGCCATTTACCTCACCACTCATCCATAACATCTGACCTTGCTACTCGCACCAATGGATACTAAAACTGAGTACTTTGAAAAAGCATCTTAAAGTGAGTATACCAGATCAAGATTCCAAGGCAAAGATGGGAAAATTCAATCAGCTGGTAAGACTTAGGAGTGTCCTGTCTGAGTTTCTGTTATATCAGCCATACATATTTGTAATGAAAGAAATGGGTCTGGGAACAGCATCACAAGATGGTCAAGATTGAACGGGCTCTCTAGGGGTCATTTTTCCAATCACATGTCCAAACAAAGTCATCTGGAAGCAGTTACAGATATCAAGACTGTCACAACTCCCTACAATATGTGATTGTTTAACATTAAGACACCTCAGCTGTGAAAACTGTCGATGAAACTTTGAAAAAAATAAGTCCAGGCAGCTTTTGAACATTTCCAAGGATGGAGGCTTCATAACAACCCTGAGCAATAAGTTCCAGCACTTGCTCACTTTCACTGTGGAAAAGTGTGCTGACAATCAGAGGGAACCTCTTATGTTTCAGTTTGTGCCCATTTACCCTGCTCCTGTCACTGGACACTGCTAGAAAGAACCTGGCTTCACCCTCTGTGTTCCCTCGGCATTCAAGTAAGTCCACCTTGAAGATCAGGTCCTGTGAATATGAGATTACTTGGAGATAATTTTACAAGGCCTTATCCACCATTTCTTCCTGGTCAATTGGCCTACAACAAATACCACCATGTAAGTTAACCCATGCTGGTCTGTTTTTAATCTGTACCTATAAGGTTTCATTTGGCTCACCATCAGTGCCTGGATAGAGCTCCAGAAAGCCGTTCTTTCACATAAAGGGTGACTTTACATCCATATCTTCCTACCTGGTCCTTCCTAAAAATCTTCTGTCCCTGCACTGAAGCACCCTGTGAACCTGTCCACAAGTCCTCCACAGTCCCAGTAAAATCAGTAAAGCTCACAACAGCCCAGAGATTTCTAAAGCTTCCTATGTGTTTTCCATGGCATCGTTGATACCCAAAGTGACACCCATTCCTCTGTCCCTGTAGCCTCTACAATACCACATGTAGGCATACTCCCTAATGGTAATGTTCCTTGCAGCACTTTAAACTGAGACCAACATCCAGCAGCAGCAACGAGTACTTGTGGATGGGAGGCCAAGCACAGTACTGACTAATCTGGGAATTTAGTATAGATAATGCTATTTCTGGGTACTCTCTTAACTTATTAATATAGACATAGCCTCAGATTAACTTTAATCCAAATGAGACAAAAGGGAAATTCCTGATTATTATTTTAATTGTTGCTTTAAAAGACAATCAAGAGCACAACTGGTCTTATTGCTCTGAAGAAGACCAACAGTAATACGACTTTGCATCTCAGACACTAATTATACAAAACCTCAGACTATGTGATGTCTAACCCTGAGGACAGTACAATCCCTTGCTTTGCATAAAGGCAACAATATTGTGATGAGGAAATTATTTTCCTGAGATAGTATTCACTTTAAAGATCAGTGTTTCTTTTAAGGTAAAGAGGGAAGTCAAAGCTGTGGGAAAGTAAAAGTTTGGCAGCAGTGTAGATTTATATTTCAATAATTTTTCTTAGATTTTTTTGTGTATGTAAACTTTTTTTTCCATGTTTAATGAGATTTAAGAGGCTTAGTCCTCTCTGTCCATTAGTTGAAAAAAAATACTAACTTATTTTCAAGTCAGTTTAGAGGACGCTTTTATGTTTACACTGCTAATCCATCACTTAAGGCACAGAGTTAGCTGCTAGCCGTGTAGGACACAAAGCTACAAGAGTGGCCACTCACTTTGGCCTGTGTCAGAGCCCTAGTAAGCCCCTGGTTGTAGATTGGGATATAAGACATTTCTCTTCACTCAGGTCTCTGTCTGAGGGCTATACATCTCCCTTTTGTATCTCTTTTTTTCTCCTAACTGAAGCCTTAAACTTTTTAAAGCATTTATTTTTTATCCTGCTGAGAGGCTTTGAATGGCTCTGACAGTGTTTATCCACTTATAAACAGAGGGAACGATGCAGTTATTCTGCCACTTGTGGACATAGTTCAATATGGATTATAAAAAAATAACAGGAAAAAAATTAAATTCTGTGTCATTGTACACCTGAGAATCCATATTAGTCAAATTATCTAAGTACTGTAAATTGAATTAAGAACTTAAGGCAGCTTTTGTTTAATTACCTGACAGACTTAAAAACATGGCAGAAGCAGAGGTGCTGACTATGTCCGCCAAGCTGAGCACTGTTTCACACCAATGGCCTGCATCAGAGGGGTTGGCTATTGCAAGAGGCATGCTGTCTGAATCAAATGGGGGTGAAGCATCCTCTGGCTCTCAGTATGGTAGAGGGTCCTGTAAATATGCCCAACTGCAAAAGTGTGAATATTCCGAGGAACTTTGTGTCTAAAAGGGTCACAGGTGCTCTTCTTGCTAACTAAGGAGCCAGGAGTATCATCAGGGCGAGCTAGGGCCGGGATTGCACAGTAGATCCTGAATTCTGCTTGTAGGCTATGTTGGAAAACAAAGCAGTTTGTGTATCTCACTTCTATGCCCTATCACACATAAAGATTCAATAACTCCTGTGGAAGAAATAGAGCTGCCTAATATATTACTGTTTCTCCCATTTTTATGCTTCATACCATGAGAGGGAGTAATAACGAATGAACAAACTATTGAATTTCTTACTTTTTACTGGGACTGGTTAAGAAGCCTTATCTCCTGACAGCACTGAGTCACATGTGACCTGGAATTTTAATGTCCCAATACTCACCATGCTGCCTGAGAACCTCTAGGACAGATACAGTCAGTTGAAAAGCTCTACTAAGCAGTCCCTGTTTTCTTGCATTTTTTAAATGCAAGAAGCAAATAATTGTCTCCAAGAAGCCCCTTCAAGATGGAATGCACTTTTCAGCTGTTATGATACAGAGTTCAGTGGTATTCAGAGTAACCTGCTCACACTCTAGTATTGATTTGGGACCTAACAGGGTAAAGGAAAGCAATATGGATAATTTAGTTGCATAGGAAAGATCCTTCCATTTCTAAAAATAACCTTTGCTATCACAAATATTTCTGAATGACAAAATAGCATATATCCAGTATGAGCTATGGAAAGGACCACACAATAGTCCAGACACCAAACACAGTACTCTTCAGTTGAGATTTTTAAACATGGTCCTTTTCTCTAAAGTAAAATGCTAACATAAACTGACTAAGATTTCATTATCTGACTCTCACAGCATGTTTTTTCTAGTTCTATAATGCAAACATCAACATTAAATTAAAAACACTTAAAACTATCTGAGAGGAAGAGAAATTCTTATAACAGAAAGATTTTGCATATTCAAAGTAATTTTTAAAAAATTTTTCTCTCTGTGAGTATGAGATTTTCATTTGTTTTCCTTCCTACCTGCAACCTTTAGCTGTTTCTAAAAAAGGGAATCAGGAAGACGAGTGTCACAGCTCCCTGCAATATGTGATTGTTTAACCTTAAGTCACCTCAGCTGTGAAAAATGTGGATGCAACTTTGAAAAAAATATTTTGGTTATGACAGCACAATTATTTTGCAATGTTTTTACATTTTTAATAATTCTGCTTCCAGCAGAATTGATATTTCTTGCAGCCACGAAATAACGAAACCAGCTGTTAAAAGGATGCAGTTTTGCTTGTGTTGTTTTCTCTGTCTAGCTAGCTAAGAGACTATGGTGTAGCTTAATGCCACAGAATAATTACAGTGGTGCTTTAGGAAGTCTGAAAAAGCAGAGGTACTTCTCCTTTTACATGGCTGCTTTTGGGGAGGAGGGCATGTGTCCATGTGTGAGGGAGCACAGCAGCATGATGGCAGATGGAAATAGAGTAAGACAGCCAAGAGAGGACTTGGACAATGTGCCACAGAGCTCAATAAATCTATATGGTCTCTTTATGCTCTGCAAGGTCATAGATGACACTGACACTGGTTTCCTAGCAACCCACTCTACTAACCTACTTTTGTCCCAATCACTGGAGAATGACTTTAATGCTCTGAGCTGTGTTTCAACATGTGGAGGAAAGAATCAAATTGACGCTGGTTAACCGCTGATGTGCAAAGTGCCAAAAAGCGTTTTACTGGTCCATCTCCCCTCTATACGTCTTGCACACAGAAGGCTTTTTAAATAAAGAACAGCATTAAAGAATTCCTAAGTTTCACAGGATTATTAATTTCATTTAAAAATGTAGACATATAATGTGAAAGGACACAGGTGTTAGTTAAGCAGGCATATAGTACTAGATCCCAGTGGAAAAGGATTTACCCCAAACAGGAGAAGCTTATGGTATTTAAAAATAAATGAATAAAAAAAGAAAAAAAAGTAGAAACTAAAAAATAGGAAATTACAAAGTACTTAAATTATTAACATGGGTTTATTAAGCCACAGATAATGTAGTCAATTACTTAAAAATGTTTAATGTGCCACAATAATGATTTCAAAAAATCTAAATTTCATATACTTGCCATAAAAACCACATATATTACATAGAGAAAACAGAGTTTTTAAGCAATAACTCACTGACATAACCATATGGAATGAACTCTTCTGTACCTGATAAGTAATATGTGTATGGTGAATAGGATACAGCTATATCTTGTCAAAGTAAGGATGTATTTGTGTTTTCCTTTTCAAAAATTTTACATAACCCAATTCCAAAACAGATGTCAAATGACAGAGCAGAGTAAATCACGCAAAACAAAAAACTTATTCAATGAATTTTGGCTTTTTCTCTGCTTGAGTAATGCTCCAAATTCTAACTAACCATAATTTAGATTTATATGATAATTTCTTTTAATTTTATTATTTAAATTTCCAATTTATTATTTAAATTTGCAATTCTTGACTCACAATGTTCATTCTTCACTGGTTAACTGCAAATATTTATAAGAATCAGATGAAAAGGCTCTTCTGTGCTTTGGCAAAAAGAATTCTTGTCTAGCCATAGGATGTAAAACTTGAAAAAGAATCATTTTATTTAACATGTAGAAAATGAATACTTTCAGAACATGTGTACTGCATAAATCTCAGCTCTGATTTATATTTGGTAGGACTTTCATTTCAGACTGACACAGCAACAGTGCTTTGGTTTAATCCCAGCCATCAACCAAGCCCCACACAGCTGCTCACTCCCTCACTGTCCCATCCAGCAGGGCTGGGAGAGAAGCAGAATGGTAAAAGCCAGTAGAATCCAGATAAGTTACAGGGTGAGATAAAGACAATTTAATAGGGAAAGCAAAAGTCACACACACAAGCAAACCAAAATAAGGAATTAATTCACCTCCCCACAGGCAGGCAGGTATTCAGCCATCGCCAGGTGGACATAACAGTGACTCGGGAAGAAAAACACCATCAGTCCAAATATTTCCCCACCTTCCTCCCTTTCCTCCCCACTTTGTATGCTGAGAATGATGTCATATAGTATGGAATATCCCTCTGGTCAGTGTGGGTCACCTGTTGTGGCTGTCTCTCATCCCAGGCTCCCATGCACCCCTACCTCACTGGTGTTCCATCACAAACAGCAGAAGAGGCCTTGACTCTGTATAAGCACTACTCAGAAATAACAACCATCTCTGTATTATCAACCCTGTGTTCAGCACAAATCCAAAATGCAGCCCATACTAGCTACTGTGAAGAAAGTTAACTTTACCCCGGCTAAAACCAGCACAAACCGGCATGGGAGGTATGCCTTTGCTTCCCTATACTCAATCAAACTTGAAAAAACTTGTGCTAACATCTTCCTAGCCCACTACCAGAACAACACAGTGGATGTATCACTGGATCCAAAACTTCTGAATATTTTGGTGATCTACTTGAGGGACACTTACTGAGCTGAGATGGAGCATTTCAGTTGTGCTGACACAGCACTGGTCTCCTCCATGACAGGTATTATTATTAACGTGGGAGAATGAGTTCTTTAGTGCCAAACACAGTGATTGTCTAAACCTTGGCTATCACCCATCAGCACACACAGAAGACTGACAGATACAAGGAGTGGGAACTGAAAGATTACGAGATCATAAACCACGTCCTGCCCACTGTTTGAATTGGAAGTGTCATGAAGGTTCTCCTAAACTGTTTTGACTGTGAGTGGCATTGTGAGGCCATAACAAAAGAAAGAACCACCAACCAGTTGCAAAATCCACTGATAGGTGTTCCCCACATAGGATTTGGAGAGTGGAGAAACATGCAGATTGACAGTACAGTAACTCCCTCACTGTAGGGCAAGGCCCCTCAGGATTACTTCACCTCAGTTACACAGGATGGTCCTTGGGTGGGAAGAGTCTGAGCTCGCATAAAATTAACTTCTGTCATTCTCATTTTTACCCCGCAGTGCATTCATGTTTCTGACATGGTTTGAAGTGTTTTTTTCTAGTTTGCCCAGCTGTCATTTATAACCTCAGAATAATGGCATTATGTAGGCTGAGGGGAAGAATTGGAAGTTTTTAGCCTAGTCTTCTCAGAGCAGGAAAGGTGAAGAGTGGATTTTTCAGGGTCTTGCCAAATCAGCATCTTAATATCCCAAAGGACTTCATAACCTCTCTGGAAGCCTCTTCCAGTGTTTGAAAATCCTCATTATGATTTTTTTTTCCCCTTAAAAGTAATAGAATTTTCGCCATGTTACAAGATTTTGGAAAAGTCTCAGCTCATGAAGAGGACTGAGGAGTCCTGCTCCTTCAAGAAATTTTCTAGGAATGACAGCTAAATTAATGCAGACTATATGTGTGAATGCACTTGTTTAGTGATGAAGAAAATGTGCTAAATGAGAAGCTGAACTTGAGCACAGCTAAATTGTGTTGACTAAAATGTTTCCCAATTAACAAGGGGAGAATTGAAAGAATTATTGTCTCTATACATGATTAAAAACAAGCCAACAAACCCCAAAACAAAGCAGGAAAAAATTAAAAATACTGCAGTAAATATTCTACAGAACACTGCAGAAAACAAGCAAAAAAACTAAGCTTGGGGGGTATGCAGTGCCACTTGAGAAAAAAAAGGAGAGGGATCCTGAACACAACTGGAGCTCAAATCAGCCTTGATGAAATCTCCTCACACTAAATTCTAGAAAATAAAATCACTTAGACACTGTTAAGCAAACAGACTATACCAAAAAATGAATCCATTCCCATCCTCAGTCTCTTCTACATGAATCTGGTGCCATCTCCTTACACCTCAAAGGGCTGCGCTGAATAGCCTTTCTTTAAAACATGTCGTTTGATGATATTAATATACTTTTACTGGTTACAACATTTTCTTGCTTTGTCTGTTATTTCAGCTTCTAAAAACCATACTTTCAGTCCTACAGGCATTTGACTTGGTTTCTTTAGATTTATTTTCAAATGATACAGTTGTTTGCACTAATACTATCTGTATGTTAGCCAACCATGCGCTGGTAAACACATGCAGGAAAACAGCTGTCTTTTGAAACCCAAAAGGGTGAAAGTAAGGAAGTTTCACTTTCAGCTTAGTTACTCCACAGATTTATATCATCAGTAAGGTCTAGCTGCACTGTGTGATAATACAGATCTTGAATACTTTCACACACACCAGCCCCTTTCTAAACTGCTGTGGCTGAGAACTAGGCAGAACTGTAAATTTGTAACCAAGAGATAATAGAACATCTTATGAAATTCCCTGGAAAGAAGTTTCTTTATGTAGACTGAATTAGGATTTTAAAGAACCTATAGGGTTTGTTGCCTAAACCCCAAAGTCATCCTGCCAATTTTTCAACATTTCTTAAATTCATTTGCATACGTTGGTAAAATGCAAATTGATTATGGCACTCTGAGTATAATTTTGATTCCAGTGGAACTGAAGCTCATGCAGAGTTAACTCACTAGCCCTCCCTAGTGTAATCGATATCAGAATCTATGTGTGTTAAAAGATATTAATGTTTTAAGTCAGCTTTCAACACTTGCATAACTAATAAGTAATACTAATAAAAGTAGACATAAGTAATAAAAGATGGAATAATCTTACCAAGAGCAAGGAGTGAAAGAAAACTTTTAACAATGTTTTTGATGTGTTTGCTTCAGGTATGAGTACACATTTCTGCAAATACACCTTTAAATAACGTCAAAAACCAAACGGGTGTGTGGATCTGTATGGTCTATCTCCCACTTCTCTGTAGATCAAGTGGCAGACAGACAAACATTTTTTCTCAGAGAAAAATTTATCCCACTTTTTATTTGCCATAACCAAAGAACATAGATTTAAACAGCTACAGCTCAGCTGGATTGTAATTTACCCTTTGGTAACTTCAAATCTAAGCCAATACTGGTGGATGGACACTCACAGGAAAAGACACCTGGCTTTTTTGTTAATGGGCAGAAGAGTTAAATTCCACAAAAAATATTCTGTAAAGCATGAACTGTACTTATGGCTGTCATGCCTTGCCTTTAGATTCAAAAAAGTGTATGTGCTAAAATGAGACAAAGCTGCTACCATCCCTTATAAAACTTAGATACACTTCTTGATCCTCAGGGAAGACCACAGATCATTCATCAAATTTTCTCTTCTCAAACTGAGAAGTGGAAGACATTTTCTAGTTTTTAAAGGAATTAAGTGGTTGATGCCAGAGATAACCAGTCCTAGAAAAGCCCTCCAAATTGTTTATTATGTCTTTGGCAGCTGCGAAAGGGATCCTCCTCAGAGGCATTGAGCATGGTTCCTTTATCTAGTCTTGGCAACAGCTTAAATACCTTTCTCCCCCCTGATCTTCCTTTTATTTTCCCTTTTTATCACCTGACCTCTGATACTATAGGTATCATTGCCCAGATATTTCATCTGTGATAGGAGGGGTAATGCAGATAAAGTCAGAATCTGAACATATCTACAGCTGTTTCTAGAATCCAAAATTTTGCTATAGAGCTGAATATATCCAAAAATGTTCTGCAAATATAACCTAAAATTAAATCCAACCTTCTACTCTATTTATATTCTCTTTCTTCGTGTGGATTTTTTTGTCTTTGTTTGTTTGTTTGTTTAGAGAGAACAATTTCTCTGGGAAGAACATCTATGAAGAAAAACTAATTTTAACTAGAGACTTTTTCCTAAACTTTTGTTGGGGTTTTTCAATCACTGTACCTACATCAAATAATGACCTTAAAAATTCTTAACAAATTCTTGAACAAATGCAGCATATTATCAACGATGGAGAATTACATAAAACCATGGGGTTTTTTAAATATACAACTTAAATGTAAAATATAACATTTTTTAACGTAATTGTATTTGCCAAACAAGTAGGTAAATAGTAATTAATTTAACCTTTCTATGCTGTCAATAGTTCCTATAATACATTCAACACTAAGTAAATCCAGGGCATGCTTTATTTAAACTCCATGAGAACTTTCTGTAAAACCAATTATTCTTCTCCACCCATAAGGCAAAATCCATCCCTCCAATCAGCAGCACTGAACTTCATTTGAAAGTCTCACAGAATAACCCATGAGACAGTAGGCATACATTACTAAACATTGTATTTAAAAAGATGCCAAAATTAGCACCTTTATCTATAACTCCATCTAGCAGCAGAGCATGGATCAAAATTCCTTTTGGCCAATTATCCCTTATATATCTGACCAAGGCCAACCCATATCTGTGAATATATGCACTGCTACCTACAAATATATGTGACTACATAAAAATACACATTATGCACAACATATGGAAAGAATGTTTATATACACAATTATGCATGCATGTCAGTAAGAATCTTTACCCAGAAAGAATTTCACACATATTGAAAAAGTGCTCTTGTGCATTCTACACCAGCAGATATTTATTAACATTTTCCCCACTCCATATAGTTAGTCTGTTAAGAAATTATATGGTACAATTACTTTTTACAGGCATATTGTAATAATATCTGACTGTAAAGTGAGTATAATGGCATTCAGTTAATATGTATGTACTTAGAACAATATAAACACTTGAAATACAGTAAGCACCAAAATTTTGGTGAAGGGTGGCAGGACGGTGTCTTGTCTGTGCAAGAAGGGCATAATCAAATTGACAGCTTACAGAGTGTGCAGCAGCAAGGTTATGTACGTGCGCAGCAAGTTTAGCTTCATTTATATATAACAGCAAATCAACCTTGGAGGATGTTTATTATTTTTCTAATCTTCATAGAAGTGTCCAATAGAAATGAAGATCTACACAAGTTTACACAAAACCTGGATTTCACTCACCTGCTAAAACACTGTGGTCGTGGTTCAGGATTGACATTCCCCAGTTTAGTGTTCCCAGTGAAACACTCCAAACCATGTGCTGCTCCCTCACACTTCAACCTCCTCCCCCATGCAGCATGCTGGAAAGGAGAATGGGAGGCACAGAAGTTAATGATCATATGTCAAAATAAGAAAAATTTACTGGAAACATTTGATAAGATAACAGACAGTATCAGCAGCAACACTAATGATGGATGATGCAAGAAAGAGGCGGAGGATTGGCAGGCAATGGAGCCTGGTAATGTGTGAACTGCTGCCAGGGCTCCCCAGCCAGAATAGACACACTGCCCCCCGCACCCAGCATTGATGTGAGGTGGTGCAGAACAGCTGCCCCTCTTGGGCAGTTGTTTTGCGCTGCAAAATTAGTCCTGTCCTGGCTGGAACAGGGAAAACTATCTACAGGTAGAAGGCATGGCAAGAAGACAGAAGACTTTGGTCAGAGCCTCATTTTAGCTGCCCACTATGCCAAAAATTGGATATTACTGACTGTAACTACTGAGAGAATGGAGATCCTCTTGATGCTGTGAGAACTAACAAATGGTGTATAAGTATGATTTGTCTGTCCCTTTTGTACTGCAAGTAAGCCTGTTGACTTAGATGTGTAAAAATATGTCTTAGGCTGAGTTTTTACTCAATTAAATTAAATCCATAAAAACTAGGGTTAAATCTGAATTATGTATGCTTTTTTTGCTACTTTGAGTAGGTCTAACAGATGATTTAAACTCATATTCTTAGTCAAGACATCAATAAATCCTGAATTCGCTATGTGTTGACTATGTTTTCCATTTATTTATTAATGCTGCTTCTTGTTTTTAGTGTGTTGTAAAATCTTCACAAATGTCTCATTTTTGACTGAACAATAAATAAACAGTAAACCTAGAATAATAACAAATAAAAGAAATGTAACTTTAGGATGGCTCATTGTCATTGACAACCTTATGTGTGTATTTTCATCTTAAATATTCAGAGAATTTTCAAAAGCACCCCACATATAATCACCGAATTCTGACCTGCCTACAGCTAGTATTTTGGCTCCTTAGTAAAATGCAGGATTTCTATGGAGTTATGCTGGACTTGCATTTCACTTCCAGCCTATGATAGTTAGAAGGAATTAATTTCTGGAGTTTTCTTCACAGACAATCAGTAGTGGAGATGGTTACTCCATAGCTTTCCTCATTGTAATAATTACTTCATAGTAGTCCCCAAAATATTTCACACTAAACCAAAAGAAGTTCTTACATTGAAAACCACTGGAAATATTTGTCTGTAAAATTTTGGTTTTCAGTTGAGACCTTGTGAATTTTCCTATCAATAATATGTCATTTGCCCTGAGCATCCATGAAGCAGTGTGTAAGGAAGTAAGAGTCAATTCAAGCAAAGCAAGTAGCACTGCATGGTCCTCCACATGGTCCTCAGCCAGCTCATCCCACCATGGAAATGCATGAATTTGGTCCATGAACCTGTTAGCCACCATGATTGGCTGGTCTGTGAACTCAAATATGCCTGCTTGAAGCTGGCTTTGATCTTTCTGGCAGATCACACATTATAGACATATGTTATATGAATAGCTAATTTTCTGTTTGAAAGAATCAAATGCAAAACAAGAATTAAATCTGTAGTAATATATCTGCTGAATTCAAGAGGACATACCTGATGGTACCCTTTTAACCTAAATATCTGGCAATTCATGTACTAATTGTTTCTTGAAGCAAGAGCCTTTGCTGAATGCCATTCTAGATAATACCTAAATCAAACCTTTTTTAGTATGCCAAACATGCTATTGATAATACTGGAATTAAAATATACAGTTTAACAATACACACAGTACAAAATGTCACATCTTAATGTGATTTGGAACAGAAACTCAAAATGTCCTTGACAACTGAAAGGATAAAAACTCCTGGTACTTGGTGGCAAGACAGACACAATTTTGGCTGTGGATTCTGTTTTCAATGAATCACTAATCTTGGTCTGGTCAGACACTTCAAAGCAATCATGAATTAGATGTCAAACTAGATTACATATGAGATCAATGCATAGAAACTGCCTTTTAGATGCAGACAATCAAAATGGTTAAGTAGGTTTGCTGGTTTTTAAACGCCATGTTTTCTAGATTGTTTGCAAATTCAGATCAGCGCTGCTATTAGATCTCACATCACAATGGAGAAAAAAGAAAAAATATTTAAGGTATTTGGCATTATAAATGTATCCTTTTTTCACTCAGAAATTCAGCTTGATTTTACTTTAAGTCTAAAAACACCAAAAAGTTACACAAAAGCTTATGTATATCCCAATGTTATGGTTTCACATGTGTGTTTCCTGAGATGAGCAAGAAGCGGGAATAAATTTCAGTTGGCATATTACTTTTTTTACTGACATTTCTGGTTCAAAACAGAAAATCAAATGTCTGCATAATTACTTTGGACTGATGTTTTCCTTTACTCTTATACATGTATCTTTTTATGAATAAAAAAGGTTTGATTTGTACGGTGATGTTTAAATCTTTGAAGAGTTTATTTACTTCAGTGATTTTTAAGGATACTTCGATGATGATAAATGTAGAGCACACAAGAACACTCATCAAGTGTAGAATTCAGTTTAACTTTATTTTTTTAAAAACTCACCCTTCTGAATCTTAGAGAAGTTGCTTTTTGTTAAAGGAAAACTCTTGTTGGTACCACATATTTCAAAGTTGTCTCAAAGGGTGAGAAAACAGATAACCTAATTGAGAACTGAAAATAAAAACAGGGTTTTAGAACAAATACCTACTTCATATTATATTGGGGTAAAAATCAATTTGCCATTGGGCCTTTTCTTCATGTAACTGATTTTACACTAATTAGTCCCCATGAAAATAGCTTAGGTGTACTTTTAAGAATACTTTTCAAATTTAAAATGCTTAGGAGTTTTTCTTGATTTAGTTATAGGTTTAAATTTTTTTAAATTGAGAGATTCTTAAGGCAAAATAAAAATGTTCAGAAAAGAGTTTAAATAAATTTGGTTTAAAAAAGCCACCACATACCAGGCTTGTAAACTGAGTGGCCCCTGTCCTGAATAGGTTAATGGTTACCATTTGGGCATAAACATGTCGCCAAATATTCTGGGAGATACCTTACACCCCAAGAGTTTCATAACATATTCTTCCTGTTTGCAGAAGCTCTTTGTGTTTATGTACAGGGATTCTTTTAAGCATCAATTAAGTTTGTATAACAGAGCAATTCTTCTCTAGCTGCCAGAGGGTTGCATCTATGGTCTACTGTAATCAATGGAAGCCTTCACCTACACTTCCAGGATACTGCAGATCAAACTTCAGCTGAAGGCAAAAAAAAATTTTCTCCTTCTGAATGAGTGATGAGATACAAGTTTTGTCAGGGTTTTTTGTCCAAAATCTTCCAAAAACCCCAAACTATTAGGTTGAATAAAAATTAAAAAAAAAAAAAAACTAAAAAAAATCTTCACAAACTTTTGGGAAGTCTTCAGAAAAAAAAGTTACATTTTTGGTACATTACTGAACACTGAAGTATATTGAGCAACCACTTTTCTATGTAGCTTTATCTCTCGCTGTCATGTCATAAACATTTTCTTTATGTTTTTTTAATTCATTTTCTTTCATCAGAGTCTAAACATGTGTGCTGACAGACCATGTTCAATATTTGAACCAGCTGAGTACAGATGTGGACTTTGAGCTCAAATTAAGGTTCACAGTGGCAGTAGGAGGGCAGTAGAACAGAACAGCATTTTAATCTGAAAAGGACAAGCAGAACAGAACAGCACAACCTTGAAGAGGTAGATAAAGAACCTAACTTAGGCAAACATGAGTCACAAAAAGCGGCAGGTGGGATGCCAACTCAGCTCTGATCATCTGCCAAAGCAGAAGATGTACGAAATAATAATATTTCACTTACTCAGAATTAGGAGTCAGGAGTAACTACCTAAAAAGGATACAGGATGTTGAAGACAGGCCCAAAGAGCCACATAAGGACTTCCAATAAAGACACAGCCAGGTAAAATAAAGTAATACATGTACATCAGGTAACCAGGGATCAGTGTTCACAGTGCTCAATTCAGTCACAAGTCCTATGTTAAAGTAGCAAAGGCTACTTCAGGACTTGTGGATAGTCAAACACAGGTCTGCACACTTTATAGACAAATCCTCATGGAACATTTATTGGGAAGTTGTATTTCTTCTGTCAAAGAGCTAATTCAGCCTACAGCAAGTTGTTTTATATGTAGAGCCTTCTGACTTCTGAGGTTATCTGTTGTATCTATAGTCATTTATTGCATTGGGAATCTGACGGTATTTATGCTTAGCTGTTGTTTAAGCCACCTTGAAGTCACCCAGCCATCAATTCTCAACCTAAGTTACTCCAGAGTTAGACTTGGGGTATGAAATATGAGGCTCATGTCACAAAAGTTAACAGACTAAGCCAGGGGGCCTGGGACTTCCTGAAAAGTAGAAAACAAGTCCAGGTGAAAGAGTCAAATGCCACAAAGCAATGAGATAGAAGTAAAACGTTGTGATGATGTCATATCAGGGCACTAGTGTGGCCAAAAAAAGTTTACCAATCTATTTGGTGCTACCACATGAGATCACAGTTAGCTTACAAAGGACTGAAATCTTGCTACCACACTCATGGGGTTTTCTAGTACTTATTTACCAGTTAAGTTAAACTTCTCATTAATCACTTGTGTAAGATTTATAACAATCAGTTGATTAAGCTATCCAAGCATGGTCTTGGAGTTTTAGCTGACTTAGTTTCCTCTCAGAAACAAAGTCAGAACTGTGATCACATGACCACATTTACAAAAATATCACAATTTTAAAAAGTGGGGGGAAAAGAGCAACTACTATCCAGCATCTGAAGCCAGAGTAATACATGTGAATGGTCAATTCTTTGTATAAAGACAGACGTGTTGCCAAACTTTTTCAGCCTAACCTTGCAGTGTTCTTTGTAAATACCTCTGTGCATTGGGTCCCCTGAACACCTAAGTAAATCTCTTTATAGCAGTACAGTTCATTCAGGAAACAACAAATTCAGGAGCTTGAGGAGAAAAAGGTGCATTTCAGAGCCTAATTGCTTTTGTTTCTAAGCTACCTGTATAAAGTGCGTGGTCTCTGAGCTCTTCTCATTTATCCTGTCTCCTTTCTTCCTTCCCTTCTGAAATGTGTTCCACAATAAATTGTTGCTAAATCCAGATACCTCAATGGCTGTTTGAACTGTTGATAAGTAAGGAAATAAGACCAAATCACTTATTTGTCATGCATACTGTGTTTCTCAAAGAAAAAAATTGAAGACTCTTGTACTAAATTGTCATTGAGGAATACTGAAATAATTCAAAATAAAGGATATTCAGTTTGAGATTTATAATGAGGGAATTTGTAATTTATAATTTATAATTAGCTCATTTGCTGTTAAAATAATCTTTCAAAGGGTTCATGAATCTAGAATAAAGAGAATCAATGGTATCTTATTTACCTTTTTGAGAGTTGGTTACATTGACTTGATTAGGATGTACCACTGTACATTCAGGTGCATAGTTAAGTAACAGTACGGAATAAATCTAGACTTATTTTAATTTCATTTAAACAAATAAAAATTGATGGAAAACAATAATATTCCAATTAGTTTTAAGAGTATTTTTGCCTTGGAAGGGTTATATATGTTCACTATAAAACAAATATTTGTTTTTTAAAGGCAGTAACTAAAACAGAAACATGTGATGTATTTAGAATTGTATAATTCTTTAAGCCACTCCAATATAAATATTAGATGTGAAATATTTTATTATTTCTACAGCTATGAAAAGTATATTTCTAGAAAAATTGCATAATGTAGTCAATCAGTCTAGCCCAATCTTCCCATATATGTTTATGGAGATTATGGAGCTCTGGAAAACATCTAATAAAATCTGGTTTAATGCACGTGAGGACAATAGAACAATCACTTTTCATTCAGCCATCTACTGCCTGCTCCATCCACATGTGGTCTTCCTTCAACAAAGGTACCTTAAGTATTTAGTCCGGGAAATATTTTACATTTTACTTTTTTTCCTAAAGCATAAAAAAGGACCCTGGGAACTAACAAACTGCTAGCCCCACCTCTGCATGGGAAAATTGTGGAAAAGATCCTTCCAGAAACTCTGCTAAGGCACATGGAGGATAGCAAGGTGATTCAGGAGAGACAGCTCAGCTTTACCAAGAGAAAATCCTGTTTGACCAGCCCAGTGGCTTTCTAAGGCTTGGTGATTACACCACTGGACAAGGGGAGGGCTACAGATGTCATTTATCTGGACTTCTCTGGCTCCTTTGACATGGTTCCCCAAAATATCCTTCTCTAAATTGGTGCCATATGGGTTTGATTGGTGTACTTTTCAATTGATAAGGACTTGGCTGCAGAGATGCATGCAGAGGCCAGTGGTCAATGGTGTCATGGTCGACATTGGTGACAAGTGCTGTCCCTCAGGGATCTACACTGGTTCTGGTCTTCATAATGCCATGGACAGTGGGATTGAGTGCACCCTCAGCAAGTCTGGTGTTGGCACTGAGCTGAGTGGTGCTGTTGAAACAGCTGAAGGTCGGGATGCCATCCAGAGGGATGGCACAAGCTCAAGAAGAGAGCACAGGGAACCTCCGGTGGTTCAACCCAGTGGAAGGTGCTGCACCTGGATAAGGGCAACCCCACCATGAGCACAGGCTGGGGGATGAAGAGATTGAGAGCAGCTCTTTGGAGTTGGAGATGCTGGTGGATGAAAGGCTGGACAAGAACTAGCAGCGTGTGTTTGCAACCCAGAAAAACAATCACATCCTGGGCTGCATCCAGCAGGGCCAGGGAGGGAATTCTGCCACTCTACCAGCTCTGGGGTCACCAGCACAGGAAGGAAATCAATCTGGTGGAAAGAAAGAGTCCAGAGGGGGCCCCCAGGATGATCTGAGGGTTGGTGCACCTCTCCTAGAAGGATAGGCTGAGAGTATTGGGAGTGTGAAGCCTGGAGAAGAGAAGGCTACCGTACTGCAGTCTTTTAACACCTGAAAGGAGCCAAAAAAAAAGGGTGGAGAAAGACTTTTTACAAGGGCACATAGTGATAAGGGGCAATGGTTTTGAACTGAAAGACAGTAGGTTTAGAGTAGTTACTAGGAAGAAATTCTTTGCTGTGAGGTAAGTGAGGCAGTGGAACAGGTTGCCCAGAGAAGCTGTGGATGCCCTTTCTCTGGTTCAAGGCCAAGCTGGAAGAAGCCCTGAGCAACCCAGTGTAGAGAAAGGTGTGGTGTGGGTTCCTGCCCACAGTAGAGGGGTTAGAACTAGATAACCTTTGAGGTCTCTTTCAACCATAACCATTGTATGATTCTCCACAAGCTTCAGTGGAACCTCAGCTTTGGCAGGAACAACTCTGGAATGATTTTCTCCCCTCCCCCTCCTCTGTCCTGGTATCTGTGGGGCTGTTTCTTTCACTATTTCTCTCATGACTTCCATGCAGCATTTTTAATTCTTTTTTTAATAAAATATCAGAGAGATAACAGCACCTTGGCTGAGGGGCTCAGGCATGCCCTGTGGTGTGTCCAGTGGAGCTGACTGGAACCCCCTGTGTCAGGTACAGGGAAGAGTCTGGCCTCTCCTCACGGAGGCCACCTCTGCAGCACAGCTCCCACCCCTCCAGCACCTGGGCAACAACAGGCAATACAGATAGGTTTACACGATTCAATACCTAAGTATACCAGAAAGCAAATAAAATAAATTGAATTTTTGAGAGCTATAACTAACTATTGGAATAATTTGCTTTATGGCATTACAAGTGATGTATTTGCTGATTGAAACTATGAAAGCCTATTTCACTGCTTATCTGAGAACATTCAGGTTCACTACATACTACCCCAAATATTTAACTATTTTTACTAAAGCTAACAGTAATGGTTTCATTGTTCTGCTGGCCTGAAAATAAGTGTGCTGAATATTTGCCATTTCTGGGAGAGTTTATTGTAGGACCAGTTACACTAGTTATTAAGTTGTGAATAAGTAGCAATTACAGTTGTGTCTCATATCAGCAAGGTACCATTTTGTGCAAACAGCTTTCAGCAGTGGAGTTTTGTTGCTAATAGTCCTTTCTCAGCAGGACAAGTGACACACTGACCATGGTCAACTTGAGCTACATAGTTTCTGTAGCACTTAAGTCTCACCTTAACCAACGATGATTGCAAATGATTCTGAATGTCCAACAGCAGAACATCCTTTAGGCAATGAATTTTGATTGTTCTGCTCATAAGAGACTTGAAAATATATGAAAAGAGGAACTTTAAATGTCCCCTGATCCTATTAGAGGGTCATTATTCCAGATCATGAATGCATTGCATTGTTAATGTACTATAATAAATGCTGACAACTATAAAGTACCAATTATGGAGAGAAGCAAACAACCACCTAGGTTATATACTAAATGATTCATTTATGAAGTAGTGCAGGAAAAGTTGGGTATCTTTTTGTTCATGTCTTGTATACAAGTTTAGAACTTGACTAATTAAAAGGAACCTTCTGTAGAGTTTTGGGTATTATTTTTTCTTGAAAATCTTTTGGCAAAGGAGCTGTTCCAATAACAGCAGGTCAAAAACTGTTTTAAGACAGTATCTGGGCTTTCCTTTTTTATGTTATTACTCCACAAAAAGCCACATTTTTCCAATTATAATGCTACGTTCCCAGTCTGATTAATGTGATAAAAAGACTGGCTATACCCAACAGTATAGTGGAAGCTCTCTTCCTTTTCATCATAGCTACACACTTTAAACATATAATTTTTAAAACATCACAGCTGTTCATTCTAGTGTTTTGGTCTCAAGGATAGACCTATTTTTCTTCTTGGAACACTTTCTAATTTACTGACATTATCCTGAATCATACTTTGAAAATGTTCCTCATTTCTTATTAGCTGTGGAGAGCAAAACCAGATATATTAAAAATAGGGCTTTTTCTGGGCTTTCCCACTACAAAAACAAAACAGGAAAATATTGATAATAGAATTAGGAGTTGAAATGCAAGGGTGTATTCTAATTGTTGAACAACAATGTCTTTGCTTCTAGTTACACTGACAGCCAAAATCCATGTAAATTAAATGTAACCCTCAAGTTTTCCTTTATTTAACTGGATGAAGTCAGTATAAAACCCATTTCCTTCATAGGCCTTACAGAAGAGTGCAGGTATGACTCCAGTGATGTCTGTACTTTCAGTTAATATTTGGCTTTAGGAAATATTAAGAAATCATAGATGTCTTATTTGCAATGAATGAATATTTCATTGTTTTCTTGTTTTGATTTTTTTTTATCCCCCAGATCAGTGCAAAAGCCCCCTTCTCTCAGAGGCTCCAAGCTGAGTTTTGCGAAGAAATTCAATTTGTCTCTTGCTTTTTCTTGCTACATCAGACTGGGGTGTAACTTCATTTCTATCAGCAAGTTCATCATGAAAGGGCCTCTAATTAGAATTTCATCTACCAGCTATGTCTGTTTCAAGCCTTTTCTTAAGTCAGCTTGATAAACATGTTTCTGAAGTGCTAATTTGGAGAATAAAAAGTATCTCCACCATTGTTATCTTGCACAGAAACATTCAGAAAATTTGCTTTCAACGATCTAGTCTAATAAATGACACTGCAAACATATAGCAAGTATACTTTTAGAGCTCATAGGAAATGAAACTAAATTGCAAGGTGTAATAAAAAATTAATGCATGCAAAAAGGAGCAATCACTATCCAAAATGATAATCACCGTCTTTGCAAATATTGTTAAATGAGATGTGGACAGAAATATCCATGAATTGTGATGCATATAGAGTTAGAAAGAGACAAAATATGGGTGTCTGTTGGAAGTATGGTCCTTGAAGTTGACAAGGGGTTCACAGCATATTTATGAGGATTGTTGTTGTTTCCCAAAACTAGGGAAACAACTAGGTTGTTTCCCTAAACTAGATTTAGCTTTGAAGACAAACATCAGCATAGTATCTGACAGCATTTCAGATGTTGATGAATATGCAAATTATTTGGATGGGTAGAAAAGAGTTATGCAGAGAAGCAGTCAGCTGCAGGGTTGTTACGGTTTGGCTGTGAGGAGATTCATGGGGGTAAATAAGGAAAGCACAGCAAACTACCAGAACCTGTATTTTTTTTCCCTGTGATATTTTTTCTGAGGCTATTTTTAAAGGAAGACATGAATTTTGAAAAGGCTTTCTTTTTCTTTCTCTCTTGTGGCAATACAAGAGAGAAGCAGTGGAAAAATTAATTTCAATTTTCAACTTAAGCTCCGCTGTACCCAAGAGGAATCAGGTGAGGTATAAAGGTAACATATGCTCTTTCTCCCAGATGCCTCATTCTCTGCTTCTTTCCCACAGATGTTTTATTTTCTTTTCAACTAGCATCTGTGAGAAAATAAACAGTAAAAAATTGCAATTATTCTCCCTCCTGTGATTCAAGCACTGGAAAGATGTGCAGAGTGGCATTCAAAAAATGAGTCAGATATGGACCTGTATTGAAATTTAATTAATACTTTTGTCTGTATAAATACAATGATTAAAGGTTTATTCACCTAGAATAAAAACCAAATAAAACATATAGAAGTGGAAAAATTAGTCAGCCAGTCATGTTATTATATTGTTGAGTCCGTCACTGAAAACTGGAAAATAAACTCTCCAAAGAATTTTCGAGGTTAGAAAACCAATATTACTTTTTTAGTGGCACTGGATGCATGGGGAATTATCTCAAAGTATGCATAAGGAGCAACCTAATAGTCTAGGTTATAGCCATGAAACGAATACATAATCATCACGTTTCTATTATGTAGTCTTAACATTTTCCGAATATGTACATATATGCTGATTATTTCCATGAGCTTTTTTGGATATGATTAAGGGTCTTTTAAGGGTCTTTGGTGGTCATTTGGGAACATCCCATTCCTCAAAATTTCTTTTTACAGTCCCAGACCTCCTGATGAATCTTGTCTCCTTGGGAGTTTCCCAAGTATGTGGTCAGGTAAGGATGCACTTCTCTTGTCATTCCTTAGACTGGTATTCTACCTCTGTTCTCAAGACATCCACTAGTCCATATTATTCTCTGATAAATGTAAATAAGCTGACATAAGACTCTGAGTCACAGACGTAGGGAGTTAGCACAAGGCCACATTAACCTCTGGTGTTTGTACTAAGCCCTCTATGGTACAAAAATAAGCATTAATCCCAAATATGGTTATCATAACTATTGTGGTAAGGCTAAAAGAATTTTCTAACCTCTGACTTCAAGTATACATAGATTTCTTCTTAAAGAAATATAACCTATTTTGTTGCAAGGAGGTTTTTTTTGGTTTTTTTGACTTAATTTATTTGAGAAAATTTACTCTCTAGTTAAGCTAGGCTTTTGTCCAGCAATAATAATTTTGATGCTGAGCAACTTGAACAAACATGCTGGAGATTATTAGCTGCACAGCTCCACTAACATCTCTATCTTTGAAGAATGGAATGCTATCATTTTAAGATTCATTTTGCCAATCTCTTTCAACTTGCCCTGTTCAACCCTCTAATTTTTACTCAGTAATTTCTGAACAGAAACATACAGTGCAAACACAGTGCAGTGCATCCAAAATACATCATTTCAATTGTTTAAGTGATAAACTATTGAGCTGTACCTGCACAGTAAGACCAACAATTTGAGAATGCCTGACATTTATTTCAAACTTGCTGGCATCTGTGCTTTCTCAAAGTGTTTGTAAGGGATTGCTCTTTCATGTAGCAACAGGATCTGGTGTTTCTATCAGAAAAAAATGAAAGAAGATGTGGCCAATTTCTTCAAGGGATCAACCAGAACTTTCAGATAAAAAAAATTCTCTTGATCTTCCATATAGCAGAAGTCCACAATGGTAATAAATATTCATTATAGAAGTAGTGCTCAAAAGAAAAGAGGTCCTTTTAAATTAAACTCCAGTCACACCTCCTTGCAGTTGAACTAGCAACTGAGTTCTTTGGCTAGAAGCATGAGTAAAGATTATGTCACTTCAATCCTGTATTTACTTTGAGTTTCTCTTTAGTAGCTTTGTGCTGCAAACAGTGCAGCGCTGAATGTCACACCTATTGCCGGGTGAGGTGTGCTGACAGTAACTCAGAATATTCCTGGCTGGCAGTGAGACTGAAGCTGCAGGCTGCAATCTAACCTCATTTGGTTTGTGCTTAAAAGGGTTACTAGTGAGTAGAAGGTGTTGAGCATATCTAATGGTAAGGGTGAAATGGAGCAGAGATCGTCACACATACACACATGAAGTTGCATACACCACACTCCCTTACTTTTTACCTGTCTGGAATCTTGTTCAGTTACAATAAAAGGAAGCTGACAAACTCACATAACCTTCATTCTCTTTTTCAGTGCTGTTCTCTTATTGTCAGTTTCTGATCACTATTTCCATGAGGCATGTTAGTGTGGGAGACAGCACAGAAAGCAGACATCAGAATGAGCAGCTTATGTGTGTTCCTCACGTTGACTTCAGTTCAAGCACGTATGACTCAAGCACAGACATTCAACTCGCAGAAATGCTCTCTTGCTACTGACCATGAAGGTAATGTCTCCCTCTTGGCCTTCTTTCTCTAAGAAGAGAGAGAACACTGTAAACCCAAACGTGTCAGTGCAATTAATTCATCACTCATCCTTGCTGTCCTATATTGGTGATGCCTACTTTCTCTAGGCTACTGCTGCAGGCAACGTCTTTCAGCACTGCAGAAAAAAAAAAAAAAAACCTTTCTGAAACATAATAAAAGGGATAACAGCACAAAAGAATCTGCTAATGGCCAAACCTTTCTGTCAGTCCACTTCCCATAGGCTGTTCTGCTGGGTTTGAATTGTAAGGACAGCTAACAGAGATGTGCAAGTCAGTGCTGGTGTCATGGTTATTGCTTGCTCAGTACCTCAAGTACTATCCTGCAAAATGACTGCCTAAAGGTAAGCATAATGGTTACCGACCTGCAAATGCCAATCCCATGCTGGGACAAGCCATGCTGCTTCCTTTCTCTGATTTCCTTGGCAATGTTAAAGCACACAGCATAGGTAGAAATACAGAGTATTGACTATTCTGACTGTCCCCAGGCACTCTAACTCTTTTTCTGGTCTTATTAATTTATTTACTGGTGGGCTGAATAAAGAATAAGGGCATAAAGCTTGGGCTATCCACTATTGTGGACAGCAAAACTGCTGAGAAGGAGGAATACTTTTATTACCAGGGCATCAAAGCCATGGTCCCATTGTATCCAACAGTGTTTTATATATGAATACTAAGTGATCTTTCCTTTCAAACCTAACACCTTTGCACAGCCATTTAGGTGTACATGACACAGCTGATCCATCTGTAGTTCAGGGCATTACCACAGGGCATTTGTACTACGAAGAATTAATTTGTAGTGGGATCCATTAAAGTCTAAAGCAATACTTCAATAAGTTACATTATTATCTTCTATGCTTTTATCTTCTCTCCAACCAATCCTCATGCTTCAGGGCATATTCTGATTAGCAGCTGAGAAAGGGGAAAAAAGACATTCCCAGTTGTGTAGATTTATATTATTAGACGAATTGTGAAATTGTGCAGTTTCCCTGAAATATCCAGCAGAACTAGGAAGAGGATGCTAGATTAGGTGAGCTGATGTGGTTTTGCAAATCCTCTGGAATGAGTTCTAACAGTGAAAATAGTTTGCTCTGGTTATTAAGAACCAATTTGTCTGGATCTATTGAATAGAAACTACTGGAAGTTTCCCTCTGGGTTTTGTTGTTAGTTTTCCTTTTTTTTTTTTTTTTTTTTTTTTTTTTTTTTTTTTTTTTTTTTTTTAATTAGGCATTGCTCTGTTGGCTATCTCCAAGTTATTCAGATGGGGTACTCACTCTGATGATTACCAACACAACTCTTTAGCCTGTGGTCTTTCCCAAACACAGAAAAGCTGGCAGGAGGCAGCAGTGGTGGCTTGAATCTATTCATTGATTTTAAAGGACTTTGGATCTGGCCAGTAGGCATGGATCTGTCAGGATTCTAATTTAACTGACATGTACCATTATAAAAGGCTTCATCACTGGAGGGAAGTGGATGAGACTGCAGTTAGGTGCACTGGAGAATAGACAAGATGTGATTTGATATCCTTCCATGCAAGCAGTGGTTATAAGGCCTTGCACAAGCTTCAGAGATTCCTTGATCTTCAGTGTAATGTAGGACAAATTTTCCCCCTCCTATTGCTCCTTTCCCAGTTTTTTGATAAAGTGGCAACATTAATGAGGAAAGCAAAAATATGGTGTGGAGTATTTTTGAGAGCATGAAAGGAATACATGTCTGTCAATTTCTCTCCTCTGCCATGCCTCTTCGTATTCTACTAATGGCAAATCCTAAGCCTGATTAATATGGGATGCATTTAGAAAATAGAGATCTTGCCTCTACGCTGATTTTCAGTCAGTGTTTTATGTGGCATTGCCAGTTAGATAACTCCCCAGTGAGACATGATAGCACTGGTACAATTCTCGAAAAGCATTCAAATTGAATATTTGTGGGTAAACCTGCCAACAGTAAATCATTTTTGGTCCCTTCAAGTGCAAAAAAGATGTAGTATTTTAGCTTTGGAACATATTTTTATAGTCCATGTGGGCCTGAGTGACATGTCTGCTGAGTAATGTCTTTTTCTTTTCAGTGAAGTACACGCTGTTTCTTCAAATATATTTTCTTTTTAGCAGAGCACAATAGAAGCTCTTTAAGCAGCTGATCTGCTATCAAAAGAGATGAAGGTCACTTGCTTGGAAGTACCAAAACCTTGTTAGAGTCAATATGTGCAAATAGCTAAGTGAAATACATTTCCTATGACAGCCAAAGCCCTAGCAGAAATGCCCATGGACAAAGTAATAGATCAACAAATATAGTTGCTTTATCTATCATTGGATGCAGTTGAAGTTGTGGAGGAGGGATGTCCTTAAGCCCTTGCGGCACAACTTTCCATCCCAGAGCTGAAGCTGTGATGGCTGTGTGCAGAGGGAACAGAGACACCAAAGCCATTTGGTATTTCTGTAACGCCAAGTGCTTTGTATGTTAGAACCAAGCTGCAGAGGGACAAATGCAGATCTTCATTTCAAAGACATAAAAGACTCCTGTGCTGCTGATTCAAAGATTTTATGCTAGATTTTATGTTTATCTTATGTCCTTCATGCTTACCAAGTTTTTAAGGTAAATAGAAAAAGATGGCTGTAGATTTTGTGCTTATGGATTCCTTGTATCTTCTGGTGACCACTTTCCTTGAAATAAGAAAAGACTGTCTGAAAGGCCAGCCAATAAACTTTTCTTTCATCTCCAACTCATCCAGCATTCTGTTAACCATAGACATATTTGTTTTGAAAAGGAAGCTATTTCAGCAAGTTCTTTAAGTGCCATAAAGAACAAATAATCATAGCAATATTAACACTCCTGATAGGACCAAAATTTTTCTGATTTGTTGGCATTTTAAAAATTCATTTATATGGCTAGCTGGCAAATGGCAAGAAATTTTGTAGGGACATTATAAAAATATACTTGAATTTTCTGAATTTCTATATATCAGATCACTGGGTTACTGCATATTTAATATCACCTACTTGCATAATATGACAGTTGCTATAAAATTTTCCATTTAAAGTTATTTATTATGAAGTACAATCAAAATTATTCCAGAAACAAAAAATCAGAGAATGCAGGCAACTGAATTTACTCAAAGTCTATACATGCTTCCTCTAAATTCATTTTCTAGTTATGTTCTAATTTATATTCTTTAAAGATTATTCATAACATTTATAGCATTTCATATTTCTTCATCTTGGGCCTTCACCTTTTCATAGGACATGCAAAAAGCCTAGTTTTAGTTACATTTTATTGATATTGCTCTGGCCTGTTTACAGCCTTCTGATGAATAATAAGAAATTATGTCATTTTCCTATGAACGCATACCCCATAATATGGGACCACTGGCTTTTCTCTCAGATAGTACCAGAGAAGTTAGTGTCGTCTTAGAAGATATTGTCAATTTTCATGCCTTAATTCAGCATGTTTTCAGTAGTGTTGAATGTTTAGCAAAAATAGTTATAAAAATAGAATTCTTAGTTTTTTCTCACACACACAAAAAATTAACCATTACAGTTGATCTAGTGTTATGAAGGCATACTAATGAGGGTAGAAAGTAGAAAAATGCTTTGATTAAAACCTCTATTTCTGCTTATTCGGTTTATGTAAGAGGGCATCCTGCTTGTTGAACTGATTACTTTCTAAAGCAGGATAACCCACCTAGTTAATCTTACAATGTCAGCAGGTGTAATCTTTTTGAACTTCAGCATAGCTTTTGATACAGTCTCTCAGTATTCCTTCTGGACAAATATTCAGCACACAGCTGAATAATTCAGTGGGCTGGTCATGGGTCAGTCACAAAGGGTTGTACTGAGTGGGGTGACGTCAGGCTGGGCTCTCCTCACATGTAAGGTTCTGCAGGACTCCATCCCTGGCCCACTTCTCTTCAACACTTCATTAATGTCTTGGGCACAGGACTGGAAGGAGTACTAATTAAATTCACCAACAGCACTAAGCTGGGAGGAGCTGTTGAGAGAGAGGCCTGGCAAAATTGTTGGGCCAATTAGAGAGATGTGCAATCTCCAATGATGTGAACTCTTAAAGTACAAGTGCCAGATTCTGGACCTGTGTTAAAATCCAGTTTTTGAAGTTCTTAGGACGGCTCTGCCTGAATTAAGGTTCAAATGAGACCATATGCCAGAGTCAATGGTATGGGTTTTATTTAACAGTAAATGTGTGTGAGAGAGAGAGAAATAGAAAGAAATAGAAAAGGGGTGGGGGAGAGAGAGTGACAGAGAGATAGATTCAATACAAAACAACCCCCCCTCTGGGCATCACAGCAGCATCCTTTTGATCCTCTTCTTTTAGTCTTCTTAGTGGTGGGAGTCCAGCAAAACATAAGGTTCAATGGATTAATATACATTTAGGCCAGGTAGGAATGGCCAGGGACCTTCCCTGGAGGAAGCAAGTTTGGGGTCTCTTCCAACAGGCTCTGGATCTATAGCATCACTCTGCATCACTTGCATCACACACAGTTGTCAGGTGCAAGGCCTCAGGAGTGAGTCTGGGTGTACTTTGGGGTTCTTTGATGGTTTTGATACCTCCTCAGATGCCTCCCCATGTCCCCTGTGGACGTGGCCTCCCTGCAGTGGGGGTTTTTCACAACTGACCCAGTTTGTGTAAGGGAGGATGGGTGCTATTTCCCTCTGGCCAGAGGTTATGCTACACCCACAAAATCTCTACTTATCTCCCCAATGGGTTGTAAAGGAGTGTGTGCAAACCTGGCCTCAGCAGATGAGCCTGTGGGTTGTGGCCTTCCCCCTCCCCAGATCCAGCCAGAGCAAATTTTCAGGACAGCTGCTGGGTTTGGCTTTCCTGTAGATACATTCTTCTCCTTGAGCCCCGTTTACTTCTCCCTAGACCTGAGATAATTGAACAATAGTCTCACCTTTTTCTTATCTCAAGTTTCCATTGGCTTAACTCACAGTCCAAAATTCCAGTCAGAAGGCATATTGTGGGAGGGATGGGCTCTGGTGATTGCAGCTTCATTATATAGCTTTGCCATAGTGGGCAAAAAATCCGCCATAACAATGTTTAAACCATTAACTATACCATTTCAGTCTCTCACAACCTGGTACAGGAGCAGTTGAGGTCACTTGTCTGTTCAGCCTGGAGAAGAGGAGACTGAGGGAGGATCTCATTGTGGTCTTCAGCGTCCTCAGGAGGGGAAGTGGAGGGACAGGTGCAAATCACTTCACTCTCATGACCAGCGACAAGATTCAGGGAAACAACCTGAAGCTGTGTCTGGAGAGGTTTAGGTGACATACCAGAGAAACCTTTTGCATCTGAAGGGTGGCTGGGCACTGGGACATTGTCCCAGGAGAGTGGTCACAGCACCAAGCCTGTCTGAGTTCCAGAAGCGCTTGGACAACGCTATCAGGCACATGGTGTGATGCTGGGAGTGTTCTGCACAGGGCCAGGAGCTGGACTCAATAATCCTGATGAGTTCCTTCCAACTCAGCATATTCTACCATTCTACAGTTCTATAACATTGTTTTGGTATTTGTCTAGTGACCACTAGAATAGCCAACCTGAGAATTTTTTTTAAATTCATTTAGAATGTAAACAAAAACACCAAAAAGGAGACAACATAAACAATTCATGTCAGAGAACTGTTTTCTTAGTTCATAAAATCCTTCCTTTCTTACTAGGTGGTGGTACATGGACATTCCATCAAATGACAATGGAAAAAAAAATATAACTCTCAAATATGTTTGATCCAAAAGTGTGTTTGTTTTTCACTCATTCTCTCTTAAAACTTCCATAACAGCCACCAACAGAGGAGCAACCAACACAGCTCCAATACTGTATAAACTAGAAATGGATACAAAAATATACAAAAAATATACAAAGAATATACAAACAATACCTTCTGTAAAATCTCCATTTTCTTTCTCCTTGGTGCCATAATGCATAAAATCTTCAAGTACCATTTAGCTAAATCTAGAAGTGCTCCAACATAAATGTAAACAGGCAGAAATCATCAGATATTTTCCAAGATCCGCTACAAAGGGAGGCTGTAAAATTGCTATAATGGAAGGCAAGCAAGGCCAGACTTGACATCCATCTATTAAGATCAATTAGGTATAATTAAATCATGATGCATGGTGGAGTAGATTAACTCTTCCAACCAGGTGATAATAACATCATTTCCCCTTTAGCCCAAACAGCCAATATTGTGGATCTGTTTTCATTAGGAAAGAAAGTTGATTATGTGGACCTACAGTATTCTTTGATGTACTCAAGTTTGTTTGCAAGGGGTGTGCTCAGTATCGTTGGCTTGAAAAAAATAGAAATAAAAAATGGAAGGCAGTTTTCTTGCACACAAATCTCTAAGTCTGCCTTTTGAGCATGTTTACGGTGTTTTTTTTACAAAGTAAAGGTGCAAACATTCCTCCCACTTGCTGGCACAGACACACAGAGTTGTTTTTTGTTTTTCACATGTCTTTAAACACACTCAGATGAACACTGTCTCTCCAGAGTTTGTCAGCTATTGCCCACCCTGCAACTTTAAACAATAAAATAACCTTCCATCCGAGCAGCAGACTGCTGAGCAGGAGCACTCAAGCTGAGCTGTCATAATGCAGTGCTAAGTGACTGTACTAGGTCGTGCTCACCAGCAAACCCTGGCTGGGTGTCTGAAATCTCTGCTCCAGCTCCTGGGGCTGTCTCTTACAAAATTTCTTGGGTTTGGTTAAATTTTAAAAGGGAATCTACCTTCCTTCCACTTTCAGGGAACAGAGAGTGTTCATGTGGGTTTTGACATGTTCATTTTCTTTTCATAAGACCAAAAGCTTAATAATTGCAATTATTAATACCTAGCATAATAATATGGGATAGGGAACTGTATTGTTAAACAAAAATATTGATTCTTATGCTTGGTGTGTGGGGAGTAGTCTGAGAATCAGTAATTACAGCCTCTGTTTCAGTCTCCAGAATAGACTCCAACAAGATGACAGCAAATTACTTTAATCTCTCTGAGTTTTAGTGTCCATAGATCAAACAAACGGAACAATGTCACACCTTTTGCAGAGATTGAACCTATGGCTACTCTAAATTAGTATTTGGTAGTAATCTCATTCAAGACTTAACAAAATCAATCGAAATATTTCTATTGACTTTTCCAATAAATTAATCATATTTTTATGCATCAAGTAATGTGGTTTTTGTTTTTGTGGGGTTTTTTTTCCTGTGAGGGAGGGTAAATGGCTTCCTGCCAAATGACCTGAGGTGATAGATGCTGTGCAGATTCATTGAGAGGGGGCAGGGCAGGGTTTGCAAGGATTGAGGGGGTTGAGGAACAGGAGGAAATGCTAGCTAGCATAATAACTGTAAAAATAATCTTTTTTAATTAGATGTTTTCCAAATCACATGACAATGAATTAAAAGAGTAACAAAACCGATTTGAAAAATATAATGGGCATGTTTACTGTTAAAAAGTGTTGAATGGTAGATAGATAAGCTTTGGGCCAAAAGCATCCTTTCTCCTTGCTCTCACTCCTGCCTCCAGCAGGGCTTTGCTCAGTACAATTTGAACAACATACAAACTTTTCTGCACATGCATAAAATGCACAAAGGGTTCCTCAGCTAATACTTAGCTGGGTCTTTTGAATGCTACCCAAATTATGAAAATAATGCCCTTTAAAATATACTGTCTACAGTATTATGTAAGTGTTATTATGAATGTAATCCTGCATTTTTCATTCAATGTAGCATTTAAGGATGCTTATCCAAGTGTTCTTCCCCAGAATACCTAGTCTACCAAAACTCAGGTGAAACCTATGCAATCACCTCTGCATGTGAACATTTCTACTGAACAGGATGTAATGTGCTGAAATTACTGTCATGCACAATTGTTTCCTGAATCAGAGAAGGAGAAATAAAATAATGCCTCATACACAAAACAGAGCTAATCAATTTTGAACAGTTCCTGGTCATCATCCTTCCTCAAAAGCCTGAGGGTATTCTTTTGTGCCTTAAAAAATACAAAATGTGCTCTGTTTGCGTTTGAAGTTAATAAAGTCTTATTGCTCTGTAAAACAGAAACAAATTAAGACACTGAAGAAAAATCACACAGGGAAGTGAAATTTCTAACAAAAATTGCCTGTAGAAACTCTGTGAATACCAAAATACTAGTAATTCAGACTTTTTAATTTTTTTTTTCTCTTTCTAATTAATAACTACTACCTATATTCCAGTGGTTAGGAAGATGAAGCAATGTCACATGAATTTCCTCACAACTTTGTTGTGAGGTTGAGCAGCTCTGTCACTGGTATTAAGAAATGGCAGCACAGTAGGAAAAAATGATTGTTTCAATTTCGTTTTCTTTCAGCTTACAGGGAGTGACTAGAGGATTTGTAATACTCTGTGTACATTCTCCATTGATGTGAACTTGAGAAAGCGTGTCTGTCTTAGACTGGGATGGAATATCCATATTTGAATTGAAGGGTAGGAGGGCAAATGGTATTTGTTCCCTGATAATTGGCTTTTCATAAACACTGAACCCATTTCCAAATTGCATATTTTTTATTTAAGAAAAAATATCTGGAAAATCATTATAACCAAAGTACTCATTGTGCTAGCACCTCATTGAAATTGAAGTGCTTTACATTGTGTTGGAGGCACAAGATAAGTAAACTTCCCTTTTCTTATATGGAGAAGTGAAAGACACAAAGCAACTTTTAAAAAGGCAGAACCTTTTATTTCTGTCTCAGATATTAATTACAGTACGAATATTGCTAAGAATAATTCTGTGGCCTTTCTGTTAGTAAAGTAGAAAGGAAAAGTAAATGGACCACAGTTACTTCTGCTGGAGAGAGCTTGTCATCTGCTGGAGGCAAGCAGAAAGAAATAGTTCCATGCAACAGATGAATACTACATTCAGATACATTGATGATAGGGGGTCTTATTCAAACAGGATTTTAAAACAGTAGCAAAGAAGTAATAAAAAAATTTGCTTCTGAAAGTCATAGCTTTGTTCTTTAAACCTTATTGGGTTAAGAACTACTCCAGTGCTCATGAATACATGTTTTGATTACTATAAAGACTCCTGTCAGATTGAGTCATTTTTGAACATTCTTAGCTATCTATCACTATTTTTTTCCAAGCTGAGAACTAGACAGAGGGAGAAATCTGCATGCATGCACTGTTCTTTAACTGTTATACAGAGGCAGGGAAAGCCTAGTGATCATACTCCAAGGAAGGAAAGATTAGTCTGCGGATCATTTTGACTATATTGTCAGAATCAATTATAGTTTTCCCTCTCTGCAAAATATGCACAAATAAATACAGTAAAAACACTGCTAAATAAAAAACTGCAGCATTAAATAATATGACCTTGCTACCTTTTAGTTGCAGTGTTAGAGTACAAACTTATTTTAATTAGCAGTCAGCAACCAGTCTGTAACTTCACTGAAGGAGCATTGAAGAATCACTGCCTATTAACAACCCAGCGGTAAGTAAGCCAGTACAAATACTTATAACCAAATAGTGTACATTTCAGGAGTGGAGAGGATTAGCTATTGGGCACACAACACAGTGGAGGAAATTGCTTTATTCCCAGTACTGCTGGGTACCAGGAGGCAATCACTATGCCTCTAGCCCATTAACAGCATTCGGAGTGTTGCTTCCCATAGAAGGGGTTATTGGCTAACCACTGGGTGACCAATTAAAAGCTATGAATAAGTCCCAAACCAAACAGCATGGGGCCTGTTTGTGGCACAGTGGTATCATTACTAAAGTGAAAAACTTGATGAGAAAGGAGCATATTTAATTATAGAACTATACAAATGGCTAATTAGGACTATAAAGTGAAATGAATGACTTTCCAGTGGATTTTTGAACGTTACTGATAACTGCTCAGCTTCTTTGGAGACCATGAAAGTGATCTACAGTGCTGGGCTGCATGTTATAGTAATGAATAGATCTTCATTACTGGGGACATGTTTGACCTGGTTGCTCAGGTAGCATGGGCAGTCCTAGATTCTGCTCCCTGCAAGGGTTCTGGTGCAGTCCCTGGTCTGCTGTGAGCTTCACTTGCTTTCAACGCATTCTCACAGGTTTAGAGGCAAAAGAATTACCTGCAATTGAAAGCCCCTCTCACTTTGAAGTCAAGTGTCTCACTAATTTTGCAGAAGCTTAGACCCATGCTTAGATTTGGCCTTTAAAATCACTAATGGGTTTGAAAAAAATCATTCCCCTTCATATCCCTCCCCAGGATCTTACAAACTCCTGCACCTGTACCAGTTATTTTAATCTTTACTGCACAAAGTAGAGATCCTTTAAATTACTTAGTCTAGCTTCCAAAAGAGACCCCAGAGCCCAATGATTTCTTAATGAGTAGTGAACTTTTCATTTCTTCGCTACATGTATCCTCAAAATGAGGAAAGGAATGTTTCTACTTCACAAAAATAAAGAGACCTGATTTTTTAACTGAGCTTTTTTTCCAGCTGTGTAAGCACTCTGAGGCCTAGAGAGGATCCTTATCCAGGCAAACAACCCATGCAATTATTTATTGACATGATTAGTGGCAACAGGAAAAGAAGAGGCTGAATTTTAGTTAGCGTAGTGGGCATATTCTACAGCTGCATAAATAATATGTGTTACAATATATCCAAACTACGCAAAGCAGTAAAGACAGAGCAAAACCTGGCCATTGGAGTCCCTCAGTGCTGACAAAAACCCTTGTAAATAATAGGTTTTCATGGTACAAGGCCTTACAGCCTCACTTTCATTACATCCATTATCATATAAGTGCACACCAACTTTTTTTGTCCTAACATGCAGAAATTAATGCAGTTCCTTGTTGACAAATGTAAAATCAATAAATGTTTCCAATAAATAGCAATCTCAATTAGATCAGCTTGCTTAAGATGCCTTTCTTCCCTAATCGAGTCATGAGACTCTAGTCTGTGAGTCCTATTGTGATTTAACAATTCACCATGGAGATGACAAAATACTTCACTGAGGCTTAATTTGAAGTTTGGCTAACCCACCTTTGAATCTGTTTTAAAGTGACATAAATCACTTTGTTAGCTTGGATACCTTATGAAATATGAATGCAAGTCTAGGCTGTAATATTATCAGTTGGGGTTGGTGTTTTACTTTTTTGGGAAGGTTGTTTTTCTTTTTTGGTTGGAGGGGGGTTGGTTGGGTCTTTTTTTGTTTTGTTTTTTTCACCAAGGCGAAGCTTGCCAACAGATGGTTGTGGATCTGCTGTTTTATAAGCCTATAAAAGACAGCAATCTCAGCAACAGGAGACCTTCTGGCTTTACCTACAGTGTCCAAAATCCTTTTCTTGAGAATTAAAAAACTTCTCAACAGCAACAGAAAATTATCATCAGAACCCATATGATGTAGATATCATTACAAACAGCAACTTCTAGGATGTTTCAAATTCTGAGCTTTTTCCCTGAACACTCTACCATGCTGTTGTCTGCAAAGAAAAAAGAAAAAAAAAATAGAACATCATTATTTATAGAGAGAGGATATAAAGAATATATATTTTTTGCAAGTCTTTTATGGAGTAAATCCTTAAGTTGGTATTAGACTGAGTAGAACATGATGATATTGGACAGAGACGTACCAGAAAAAAAATTATTAGAAATCTTTCAATACTCTTCTGAATCTGAATGTTATCTGTGTATTACAGATGCTTATATTAATGAAAAAGTTTCTCTTCATAGAATCAAGTTATTTTTTCCATATTTCACTTCTGAAGATAGAATAATGCTGAAAAATAATTTTGCACACTAATCATAAGTGCTATTTTCCCCTAAATCACACTATGCAGCAGAAATCACTATAAACGTTTTTCATCGTTGACCACAAACTGTAGCAAAATATCCATCTTCTGGACTGAAATATTGCTTACAAATATTTCTTCTATTGATTTGATTTATTAATTGATATGCAGCGAAAAGCAGACAATAAAGCTGTGAAGTAACTTTCAGAGAAAGTGTGGGAATATTTCACCTTACCATCAACAGAGGAAGCACTATTCTATTAGTGTGATCGACAAAGAGGTGCACAAAATGGTAGATGATCAACTCCTTAAAAATTACAATTCCAGCTTTGGTGCGCAGAATACTTTATTTCTGCTTGAAGGAAAGAGCCAAACTGTGAGTTGTTCCAAATGTTCTCATCAACTTTTCATTGCTAGTGTGTCCAGTAGTCTGTAGCTCCCCCAGTCATTGATAAAAAATTGCAGTAATTGTATTCTGACATGGACTGCACTATTTCACACTACCAGAAATTTTTCATTTTTGTTATGAAACTAAAAAAGGCTCTTTTTTATGCTGAACCACTGTAGTAACAAACAGACTGTACACAGTACAAATTCTTAAAAGCAGCCATGGCAGCAAGCATAGCAGTATGATTTATCCTTCTGCACTAATCTAAACACCTAGACATAATTTACTGATGTGGTATCCTGCACAGGTTAATATATTAGAGAACTAAAGCCAAAAACTCCATTCAATGCCCTAGTAAATTCCTTTGTTGTGTGGATAAGTTAAAGTTGGCTAAGTTAATTTTCAAAGAAAGGGTAGAAAGGTATAAAGTGACCACCCATGGATCCAGTGACTAGACAATTGTTGCCAATTCAGTCTTTGTTGGTCAAGACAATGATAGTAGTCTTGGTCCATTGGGGCTGGGAGAAACCCATAAAACACGAAGTTTAGTGGGTTAATGTATGCTCAGGCTGGGTGGGAACACCCAAGTACCTCCCCTGGGGTGGGGAGTTCTACCCTGTATGATTCAATGCTATGGGTCATGGGGCACTTTGAGGGTCCCTTTTGAGGCCTCTGACATCAGCACAGTTGACCCAAATATGCCCACTAGAAAGGATGGATTCCTTCAGGCCAACTGCTAATGTGCCAGTACTTCCAGGGGAAGTTTCACACGTGAGCCAGTTACAAATTGGAGGAGAGTGGCATGGTACCAGCCTGTAACCTCTGGTGCTGGGTGTGCAGCCCGTCTGCACCAAGGCACTTGCCGTGCACATCTTCAGGAAAGCACCCACTGCTTTCACAAGTGGCCAAGTGTTTTGAGTCATTAACCATTAACATTCCAGACTCCCATACTTGCCAATCTCTTGTATATTCAAGCAGAACAACAAATTTGATAAAATTTTCTTGAAGAAATGCTGGTATATCAAATTTGATCCTAACTTAGTGGAAGGTAGATTGCCACAAATTGTAAATTTTTTGCCTTTGTTGTACCCAACTCCTTATGAATGTTGCTCTTGCTTCATATGTTGAAAATACTTGCTACTACGGTCTTATGCAGTTGAATAGCCCAATCTATGTACTAGTCTTTTAATTTACCATATGTTTTTCAATATTCTTTTCTTTAATTAGAATGAAAGGGATGGCAAATATGCAGTTTCTTTCTTAAGAACATTCATGTAAACTGAGCATTCAGTGCTGAAACAATGCAAAAAAAAGATGTGGCTAAGCTGACATACTGTAAAAAATTGTAACTCCATCTTCCCCAAAATGCAATGTTGGCCTCAGCTGTCTTCCAGGTGCACCACCAAGATACTTTATCAATCCCTTCCTGGACAGAGAGAAAAATATAAAGACAGGCTCTGGGGTTGAGATAAGGACAGGGAGAGATCAGTCACCAATTATTGTCATGGGCAAATCAGAATCAACTTGGGGAAAATAATATTATTTACTGCTAACCAAATCAAATTAGGAAAATAAGAAATAGGAATAAATATTATAGCACCTTTTCCCCACCCGTCCCTTCTTCCTGGGCTCAACTTCACTTCCAATTCTCTATTCTTTCCCCACCTGTGCTATAGGGGGACATGGAACAGGAGATGCGGTCTCTTCATCATGTATTGTCTCTGCCACTGCCTTCTTATTCTCTTGTCCTGACCAAGTGTCAGGTTCCTCCAACAGCAAATAGTCTTCCATGAACCTCTAATGTGAGTCCTTCCCACAAGCCAGTTCTTCACAAACTTCCTCAGGGATCAGCCCTGCAGCAATAGCCTGATCTAGTGTGGCTCCCCCATGAGACAAGTCCTGCCAGCAAACCTGCTCCTCTGTGGGCTCCTTTCTCCACAGGACCACAGATCCTGACAGGACCGTGCTCCAGCATGAGCTTCCTGCAGGGTCGGTCACATCCTCCTTTAGGCATCCACCTGCTTTGGGGTCCTGTATGGGCTGCAGATGGATCTCTCCATCCCCGGGGACCTCCATGGGCTGCCTCACCATGACCTTCACCGCAGGCTGCAGGGGAATCTCTGCCTCAGCATCTGGAGCACCTCCTGCCACTCATTCTCCACTGACCTTGGTGTCTGAAGAGTTCCTTCTCTCACAAGTTCTCCCTCCTTTTTCAGAGTTGCAGTTGTACAGCTCTATTTTTCCTGGTCAAGTACTTTACCCCAGCAGTGTTACCACTGTTGCTGACTGACACAGCTTTGGCCAATGTCTTGGACCCAGCTGGCACTGGTCCTTTCTGATATGAGGGGACGCTTCTGGCATCTTGGTAGAGAAGATACCCCTGTACTCTCCCCCATTACCTAAACCATGCACATAAACCAAATATACAGAGCTCTTTTTGGCCAGCAGAGACCAATGGGAATTAAAATATTGAGAGGACTGGAGAGGCTTCTGGAAAGAGACATGAATAAAACCCTAGTAGTTGCCAAATTCCTGTAAATAGGTTTAATTTTTGGGAATTAGAGAAGAAGTTACAATGCAAAAACCTAATATCTGTAGGAATCCATGTTGGTCTAAATATTGGAATGTTGGGAAGAAAATAAATTAAATAGATGTCATCCTTAGGAGCTTAGTTTACCCAAGCATTTCTTGTGTGGGTATTTGCTGCTGAATAGGTGGATATGAGATAGCTGATAAAATAAATCAGTGAAGCACTAGGCCTCAATGTCTGAGCCCTGTTGAGAGGTGAAAAATGCCAGCCTGGACACATTTAACATAGTAAAACAAATGGGCGTCTACTAGACAGAAACATGATTGAGCCTGTACACCTTGAAGTGGAAGTTCATAACTCTCTCTTGGGCAGTGTCAGCAAAACACAGATTTTTGACATACTTAAAATTTTGAAGTGTTGTCTTTTTCTGGTAATATTATATTAGATATAATAATTTATTATAAGACAAAGATATTGGCTCCCACAGAACAATGAAACAAATTGATTCTTAGCTAAATGGCTACCTATCTATGACTTCTTGTCTGTGTTTTATTTCTTTTGGACCTAAAATTATTCAAGATTACTTTAAGGAAGACTGTTAGCAAAAATTTTCTGTCCATAAATGAATATTTAAAAAAAGATATTTTGGTATCTTGTCAAAAGTGATGGAAAACTGTTGTGTGGTTTTATTTAATTCCCTTTGAAAATCTAATTTTGCCTTTAAATTGTAAGTAGCACAGTCAATTGGGAATATCCAATCTAATATAGTTACAGCTCAACCTGAGAGCAATGACTATGACTTGTAAGGCAAACTGAATAGCAAGGGTGACAAAAGTGAGATTTCCATCAATTTACTATTGGCTCAATTTTCACAATGACTACATGAGAAAGGCTTTTATTTTTGGCCTTTAAAAATATTAAAGATCCTTGTTTCTTATAGAGAGAAATATGAAATATGTTTCAATATTTAATATCTTTTTGGAAAATATTTTTATGTCATTTCATGTCAAAGAAATTTTCATTTTGGTGGTGATACAGTGTTGTTTCATGAAAGAGTAATGTTGGCATGTTGTCTCTTTTTTTGGATTGTGATAGGTGAAATAAAGAGGACAAAATATCATTTCCCCCTTAAACTTTCACTGAGGTACAGTTATTTCAACATATATCTTTATTTTAAACAGCAGATTTGTACCTAATATTGTGACGGTGTTCACAGGGGTATTAGGATGAGGGAAGAGACGAGGATCTGACTCCATGTTTCAGAAGGCTTGATTTATTATTTATGATATATATTACATTAAAACTATACTAAAAGAATAGAAGAAAAAGTTCTCAGAAGGCTAGCTAAGATAAGAATAGAAAAGAATGATAACAAAGGCAGCTATCTCGGACTCTCTGTCCGAGCCAGCTGGGCTGTGATCGGCCATTAATTAGAAACAACCAACATGGGCCAATCCCAGATGCACCTGTTGCATTCCACAGCAGCAGATAACCATTGTTTACATTTTGTTCCTGAGGCCTCTCAGCTTCTCAGGAGGAAAAATCATAAGGAAAGGATTTTTCATAAAAAGATGTCTGCGACACAATATAGTGGTATTCCTTCAGTACCTAGCCATTAAATAATGTTTGTGGCCTAACTAATATTGGGATAACCACAAAAAAGGAAGTAGGAGTGCTTTTGTTCTTTTTAAGGTAACTTCTAGGACTGTGGTAACCTACAACAAAGAAAAATTTACCTCTGAAAAAGAAAACAGACCATTTCAAGATATTGTGCCTGGTAAGGGAAGTTTAATGGCTGTCGATAACATTCACACTTTACAAGAAATTTAATTTTCTTTGTCCTCAAATCAAGGCCAAAAGTTAGAGGTTCTGGCTTGGAAAATTGAGTTTTTTCCAACAGTTAAAAAACAGCTTATCCCTTGCAATACAATGAGATTCTGATTTGCCTTCAAATGGCAAGAGTTACCTTCAATTCAGTGCAGAAAACAGTATGGTCAGAAAAATTGCAAGCAGAGGAAACAAGATTGATCCCACAGGACAGTCCCTAGGAGTTCTGAGACTTGCAGGCATTATAAGATCTTTCTCATATGGAGTATGGGCCATTAATTCAGGAAATTTATTAAAATTTAAGAAATCTGCCCTTCCTGTCTCCTAAAGGAGAAGTAAAGAAACCATGAGATCTCTATATACTGCTTTAAATAAGGTTAAAGGACTGTGGGGCAAAAATAGGGAACCAGAGAGCAAAGCAATGTGAATACTCCTTGTTTCCACATGACTTAGAATCTTTCTGCTGCTTCTGAAAAAACATTGGTGTAAGTATTGTGGGGATACTTTATTCACATTAAACATTCTGGTGTAGACAAACTTTTCTGAAAAACATATCTCAGTAACCAGTCCACCTGTAACAAGTATCAGCAAAGGTGCTGCTTTCATTTGAGTCCATACATTTGGGGATTTCACTGGCTAATAATGGCCCACGATGTACTGCAGACTAGGTCAAAGGCATCCACAGCACTTCTTTCAGCCTGAACTCAAGGAGAAGGAATTTAGCTTCGGCTGTCACCCAAGACTGGTTAATCTCATTCTCTGTTTGCAGACAGGGGAAGCAAGAGACAGGCAAAAGGTCACTGGACAAGCCACAGCATTTTCACCAAAGTCATGCTTGGAAATCATTTTAAATGAAAATGCCTCACCTGTGATTTTCCTCTGTGCTTGTGACAATAGGACCTTGTATACAAATCATAAAACTAAGTAAAATTAATGGAACTTCTTCAAGACATGACAATCTTCAGGATTATAATACTGGATGGCTTCTTGGGAAATGAAAAAAACAACACTTGCAGAATTGGGTTGTCAGGAAGCCAATGCACTTAGGATGCAGGAATTTAGTTACCTGTGCAATTAGTACAGTTAGTCACAGCAAATTTGCCATGAGTCAAGTTATGAGTCAAGTTATGTACTGGAGTAGTACAACTATATTAAGGTCTTCACGTACATTCTGCAAGTAACTTCTGGCTGATGAGAAAGGAATGTTGCTAGTAATTGAAAGATTACATAATAATTTGTTATTATTCTTGACTGTCCTCCTGTTCTGTTCACTGGAATGCAAATGAAAAAGTAATGTATGAATCAATTAAAGTAAAAAGCATACAATGCCTAGCAAAATGTGTAAATACAGACAAAATTGATGTGTTTGTTATATAGTTTATAAAAATGAAGAAACATATTACTGTTCAGGTGCAGTAGAAAACATATTCTATACTGTCATAAATGTGAATTAAGTCAGGAAATTTGCTTAATTTTTAAAGTTGTGATTTTAATATTAAGAGCGGGCATCCTAGAGCTACACTGAAGGCATCATTGCAACAGTAGACTCAAAACAGGAGAGTGAAAGCTGGAATCCAAAGAAATATAATTAGTATTTGTCAATATGGATGTCCTGTTCTTTTTATGAACTACCTTAGATCCTTAGGAAAGACCTATTCTAGAACATAATTTTTTATTTGAGTTATTATGTTAATATCAAGGGACATGCCTAGGAAATAAATATCCAAACAAGTGGTATATGCTTGTTCTGACACTGTCCCAAGGCTAAGGGATTAATTTTGCCATAGTCCTTAATATCCATTTTGCCTGGGAAAAAAATGGTTACCAGATGGCACATGGCTATTTTTACATATTGCATGGCAAGATTCCAGCTGATAATTATGACATTACAGCAACAGCCTATGTTTTGTGTTATGAATATTTGGCGCTTAGCTTAGTAATCACTCTGTAGAAGTGATCTCTTCTCTTGCTGTCTTTACTCCTCTGCCTTTCTCTTCTCTCTTCCCCACTTTGCCTCTGTCATGTTCAGCTGAGATAGAAACAAAATTCAAGAAACTATCTGAGAAAGCAATAAGTTTTTATGGAATCTTTAGTTAAGACAGGAAAACAAGACAACTTGCAACTAAAAATCTCTTCCATTAAACACTTCCTACTTCCTAAAATTGTGTAATTTCTGGATTTTTAATTTTCATTTCTGTTTTGATGTCTTAGACTCCATCAAGGGTAAGTAAGGAGAAATTGTTTCATTCATTGAACATTAGAAGAGCCATGTATTTCAGTAGTGAACTTGCTGCTTATACTTTCAGATCTGCCATATGGTAACTATGTTACTGGATTCACTCACCTACTTTTTTAGCTATTTTTCTTTAAAACCTCCCAGGGAGGCTGTGTGAGAGAGGGAGAATCTGAAAGCATAGGTAATTGTAAGTACAGCAACTTTGTACTGTTTTGTAGATGTAATAAATCTATAATTGCGATGTAACACTGAAGTCGAGATAAGTCTTAAAGAATACTGGAATTAAGAGCTGTACCTTGTTAATGAGCCAACTCCCATGCATTGAAACAGGGAAAATATTACAATACTATTTTATTTCAAGCGTCTAAATTACTTTAACTGTCCCAAAAATCATGTTTACCTTGAATTTCTTAGAATCCTGCCTCTGTTATTCATTTAACACTCTTCAAAACATATTTTAAGGAAATACGTCCACAAAAGCAAAAGATCTGTTTGTATATACAGCAAAAACAATAAAGGGGAGAGGGTGCATAACAAGAAAATGGAAAGTAAGTATTCTTTAGGATAGATGCTTTAGAATGGCATTTTTGTAATTGTTACTCGTGTTTCATATATTTTTGTCAGTTTGTTTCTCAGTTTCAACAATTAAAAAAAAATTGCTACGCGGCTTAAATGAGAAGTAATTCCTTGTGAATATAGAAAAGCTTGGTCAAAAGCTGCGCATTCAGGAACTGTATTGCTCTCCCTAGACAATGTGAATGGGAATCATGCACAAATAGACACTGTTGCTTCTCCATTTGTTTGCCTTTAGTACATATTTTCAGCTAATTACTCATGTAGAGTATCCTTTGCTATTCCCCACCTCAAATAATTAACAGTTTACTTTCTGGAATTAAACTCTGTAACTTTCTCTGAATTAGTTGTGCAAAGCAAAGTGAAACATAAAAAAAGTAGCATTTGAAGATGGCGTTCTTAAGCTTTACTCAAAAAAAAAAACAACAACAAAAAAAATCAACAGAGGAGCAAAACTCCACACTTCTCTTAACTTCCTGGAATTTTGGGAGGCTGGGGGAGCAGAGTAGGAGCAGAGTATCATCCAGTATCAGACTGCCTATGCCCAATCCAGTTTGCAAATGCCTTGGCCAGACACAGAGAATAATTCTGAGAGGAATAGGGATCTCTAGTTCTATTTCTTACAGAAAGCAGGAAAAAGCAAGTTTCAGAATGAGACAATCTTTTCAAACATTCAAAAGGAAAAAAATCAGAAGAATAATAGGAAGAGGATGTGCAGTCAAATTCCTCTTCTCGTTAAAACCAGCCAAACAAAAAAAACCCCTGGTATCTGTATAAAATGAAGCTCCAATGCAAGAATCTGCAGAAAATTGAGAGCTTTATTAAGAACCTAATAAGAATAAGATGAAAATAATAGGCAATATATAATGACAGAACAATGATTCTAAATCCTTGCCCTAATGAAAATTTTAAAGTAAAAGCATTTACACGTTAGACATCTCATGTCAATGCACTCTGTTTTGCCTTTAATGATTGATCTCATTACAACTGAATGTGGCTTTAATCCCCTTGTCGCCTGCACTGAATTTGAAGATTAGCATTCTGAGAGACTGAGTCATCAGGTTATTCTGAACAAGTTGCAATCATTGACTTTGAGACAAGTTCTGATCAGTGCAATACAAGGTTAAGGTAATACTTGCTCTTCTTGACATTTTGCCTCCCATTCTCGGTTAGGGAGACAATCAGCTGTCTCTGAACGATTTCACAAGTGAAGGTGTTTTAAAGTATTTTCTAAAACCAAATTAATGGCACAAAATAATGGGGAACCAACCTATTATAAGGCCTAATTTAAACATATTTTGCCGAATTGAAGTGTAGCCTTTCACCTGCAGTGCTGAACATCCTATCCACATTTGTCTTTTCATTTAATTTCTGCAGAACAGCTCAGTCTTCCACTTTCAAAGCAGAAATCATGTAAGCCTGATACCAGGCCATAAATCTTCTCTGGTAGCATGCTACCTTGCTGGAGAGCTGTGGAGGAAGTTCACGTTGTTTTCATTTTCAAGGTGAGAGACTTAAATAGTGATGGTTAATGCAATATCTTTGCTTACCAAGATTTGTTTCCCAATTCAAGGGCTGTTCCTCATGCTGGTGTTTAAAAGTTGAATTTACTTTATACCTTAATAATAAGAAATTGTTTCCAGGAAAAGCTATCATCTCTTGTCTTTGTTATACTCAACATATTTCACAAGATGCTGATTTCTTCTGAGCATTGGTTCTTGTTGCATTTGCATCCTGACCCTTTGCCAGAGAGGTTTTGCAGGTTTCAATATTTATAATTTTTATTTTTTTAATTGATGCTCCTGTTCTCTGTGTAGTTGATTGGTTGTTTTCTCTCCTGGAAAAGACCTCCCATTTTATTGGTTCCTTTCTTAGGTACCAATAAAAGAATTATTGCTATCTCTGTTTTTCAATATGTATCATAACTGCATACCTATATGCTGACTATACATATATGCCGATAACTCTGCGCAAACTATTTCCTTACACTTTCTTAGCAGGCATAAGTAACCAGCTATTATCCAAAAGGAACCCTCTTGAAAATGAAAACTATGCTAATGACACATTTCATTTAGGAATATGGATCTACTGCTCTGTAGAATTATACAAGAAGATTAAATATGATAATGTAAAAATGTAAAGCAAAGACTATGCTCCATATAAATATGTTTTCAAAACTAGTAATGGATGCATTATTAGACAAAGCATCAAAGACAAGTTTGAATAAAAATGTAATTTTACTGCAAATTAACCTCTTCAAAGCTTCAGTTGTTCTTTGTTTTTCACATTCTTGACATTTTTTAAGTCTAATATCCAGCATTGGATATTAGAAGACCAAATGTAGAGCTAGATACTGGCAATAATATCCTTATTTTACAGATTTTTTCTTCTCCAGAACTGAAATATTATTAACATTGTTTTAAAAGTTATTGAAGGGAAGAAAAAAAAAATAGCTAGATAAAAAGAAGGAATGCATTCTGCAAGAAAAACTCGATAGAAAACAGTAGTGCAATATGCACACAATTCATTTTATGTGCTCTATCTCTCAAGGATTTTTTATTGCAAAAACTTTTTTGACAATGAAGATAATTTCAAAGCTCTTAACAGGAAAACATTGCTTTAAAAATATTTCCTGAAGGTATTGAAAAATCTTTAAAACTCCTAAAATATTTCCTTTTCATCATTTTAGGGTTTGTTCAAATAGTTTCCTAGGTTAGAACTAGATATTAATTAAATTTTTAAAAAAGGTGAACTAGTTTTAAAAACTAAGATTTTTAAAAATCAAACAAAATTCTTTATATTGTTTTCACTTATAAATTTCAGATCTTCAGATGTTCACTTATAATTTTCAGCTGAACTTGAAGGAATTTTTAGGAAAATCTTACATAGCAGAAATACTGACTCCTTTATATCATACATCTGACTTTTTTCTGTTAGGATGCTCATAATGTAAAATTCACAGACACTGTCTCTGTGTCATGGTTGTCTAGAACTGACTCAATTGTCATTATCAACTCTGACAGTTGTAGCTGAGAGTGAGATACATCAGATATTTTAAAAGAAAATCCTGACTTCTAGTAACAGAAGCATTTAAGGTTGTCTTGCATATGAAGTAGAACAAGATTTTATGACAAAGCCTCTTATCTTTTTCTCTTAAACAGACAGGAAGAGAACTTCTCTAAGGAAAAGCTCTATATGATTTGGTGAAGCAGTATGTCTCAATATTCATAAACCTGTGTGTGTGTACCTTTATATTCCACTCAAAACTGCAGTGGGATTTCTATTGCTGTCATGTGTTATCACATATACTGAAATGAATTCACATTGCGGCAGAAACCTGGGCAGACAACCACTCTCATTTTAATATATTTACTGTTAATTGTAAATTTCTCAGTTTCTCTTTCCCTCTCTGAAATCTGTTGTCCCTAGGAAAGATTGTTTAAGTCCTCATGTCCCTACTGGTGCACATGTGGGTGCTTCAGCTTAAAGGGCAGCATTTAGAAAACCCACTTTATTGTCAGCTGAGTCTATCAAATTTTCATTTTTTTGCTTTTCTAGGACTGAGGATGGAACAACTTATGAAACAAACAGCACCAGTAAATCATACAAAATGTACCCCTAAAAAGCTAATTAATTAATGAGTGTAATGAGGAGTGAGTTGTTTCTTATTACCTGACCTGAGGCTGGCCTGGACATTGTCTACAAAGACATGCAAACACATGCAGGCTGAAATTGCATATGATTCTCATCATTTCTACTTCTCTTTACACATCTGCATGGACAAGGTGTGTTAAATGTCTCTGTAAGCGTCTATGTGTCTGTATGCAACTCTGTGTGCATAAAGTTATGTGTGTATATTTATAAAATGTGTGTATACCTTTTTTGTTTTCACTGATTAGATTGACAATAATATTTTCTCTACTTTGCTTAAGGCTGTATACATTCACAAGTCTTACTGGGGATGAATTACTGATTCTTTATTAGAGTTTAATTCATATTTTTATTTTCATGTTTGCTTTTCTGGTTGTTTTTTTTTTAAAGCAGGCCAATCCTTAACACTTATTTTCTTGCCCTCAGTTCTCCAGGCAATCTGAGTGAACAATTATTCTTTTTTGTTACTCAAAATATGGAAATATGACATGGACAAAGATGTTGTACTATTAGGGCAGCTAGGTGAAATCCCCAGTGATATGAAAGAGGGAGCCATCACATTTCTTTTTGAAAGCATAAAAAGGAGGATGATAGAAACACTGACCAATCAGCCTCCCCTCTGTGACCATTACAATATGAAAGAGATCTTGCTGGAAGATATGTCAATGCATTTGAAAGACTGGATGTTGCCAGCATAGTTTCACCACAGGCCAATTGTGCCTCACTAAGCAGGTAACCTTTTACCCTGGAGGACAACTGAACTCCTACAGATGTCTTCTACCTGGGCTTCTGCTAGGCCTTGGACATGGTCCCTGCCTCTGAACTGCAGGGATTTGTGATTGATGGATGGCCACATCCAAATATCTGATATCTTAACTAAATATCCATATCTTATGGTAGGAACCACTAAGGACTGTGTCACTCAGGTGTCCACGCTGGAACTAATAAATATTTTTACATAACCTGATCAGTGACACAGAAAATGATATTGAATGCATATTCAGCAAGTTTGTGGATGGCATCAAGCTGTGTGGTGTAGTTGGTACACTGGAGAGAAAGGATGCCCTCCAGAGGGACCTTGAAATGTCTGAGAAGCGGGCCCATGTGACCCTCCTAAAGTTCAGCCAATTACAAGGTCCTGTGCCTAGGTGAGGTCAGTCTCCAATATCAGTAGAGGCTCTGTGATGACTGAATTGAGAATAGTCCTGCAGGGAAGGGCCTGGTGACATTGCTAGAGGAAAAGTTAGAGGTAAGCCAGCAATGAATGCTTGTGGCCCAGAAAGCTGCAATATCCCATATAGATTTGATAGGCTTTATAATAAATTAGAGAAATTTTAACGTTGGACTGAGAAACAAAATGGAAGATTTTATTTTAATTCTTTTATGTAAGCCATGACTTCCCAGTGTGAGAACAGTCCTTACAGAGTTTGCATCAGTGTCCTGTCTTGTTCTAGAATGTATTCAACAGTGAGGAAAGAGATGGCTCTGCTACATCTTAAAGCAGTAGATGAAAAATGTAGTCCTTGTTAGAAGCAAAAGCCTATAAATCCAGTTGGGTCATTGGGACTACAATGGGTATTCAACACAGAGAAAGGCTGTACTTGTTGAAAACAATGAAGCAAAATGTAAGTGCTATAACCAGCTTTAAATATTTTATACTGTCTGGAAACTGTTAGCTATCCCTGAGTAAGGGATAGTTAACACACAGTCAGCAGCCAGTGTGTTTGCACCTGCAGCCACTCATTCTGGCATGGCCTCACTCTTGCCAAATGGGTAAGTATGAGATGGCTCAAAGCCTCTAAGGAAGACTGATCTAGAATGCTTTGAATGCTGTTTTGCATCAGCAGTATGCTTGCGATTTTCCTCTCTTTCAGCTATTGATTGTTGTGTATTCAGTATTCATGGGTGAGGGCATGCTGGAAGCAAGGTAACAGAACGTGTTTGATGCCTTGAGAGGCTATACAGTGTTAAAGGAATAAAGTAGGTGTTTATTCAAAGGATACACCTTGGGCAGTACAAAAGCCTGGCCAAGGCTCTGACCAAGATGGACACTGAGTCACAGGTTTTCACACTTTTATGAGTTTTGGTGCATTTACGCACTGGGGTTAAGTGTCCAATTGCAGCTTCAGGTTATGAAGCTCTCCTTAGGTTATGATTGCTCTCCTTAGTTTGCTGTTGTTTATACTTTTTGGGCCTGAAGCTATAACGGTGTCCTTGGTTCTCGGGCTGGAAAAGGATTGTTTTGTCTGACTAAACTGTGAGGAGAAATTGCTGACACTCTATATGAAGTTCGGAGTTATATACTAATGCAGTACAGAATCTGGATAGTATGAAAACTGAAATTTAAGGCGTCACATTGTCATTCCATTTCTATGCTTTTGGTCTCTTTTTTCTCCTCCCTGTGTAGCTTTACTTATAGTAGCTTTTTTAAATTTCACATGAATTACAGGCTTCCATTTTCACTTTTGTCTGCCTTGGTTTTTCTTTTCTTACACAATCTAATGTAAGGCCTGTCTTGCCATGTTTTCTTCAGCGGGAGGAATTAATCACAGCCATTTTGACAATGCATTTCTAATCCCACTGGCTCTCTTTCACCCTTCTTCACAGCAAGTATTTTGATTATTTTGTCAGAGGATGTTAAGGGTTTGCTAAGGACAGCTGTTTGTGAATGCTTATTCTTTAGATGGCAACATTTTGATAAAATATCTGTAGAAGAGATACATTGTTGCACTGGAATTCAATATGTGGTTTACTCCAGAAGGTAATACTTACCTTTCTCCAGATTACTTAGGGTAATGAAGACATACATGTCCTTCTCTTGTCAGAGGAAAATTTTTGTTTTGCTTAACAATATCATATGAAGTTCTGCCTCTCATTACTGTCAGTCCAAAATACTGTTTAATGATATTGTTTGCCTTGTATTCTTGTGGGTTTAGTTTATGTCATTGCTTCAGAAGATTTCTAATCTCATAACTATAAATTAGTTTGTTTTGGTCTGCCTTTGTCTAGAGCACAGGAGGTTAAGATCTTCTGTAAAATCTGTGTGGAAATATAAAGTCCTTGTAGTTATCTGGTTTACCCCTTTGCTTTTTACAATCACCTGAAATGGGGAAAAACACAATTATATTACATAGTATCTTTTCAAACTTTTGAGAAAGATAAAATATATGCCTAAAGAAAAGATGGCCCCAAATCATTATATGTGAGTCTGAAACAACAGTGAAAGTCAGGGTTTAAGTTTTTGTTAATTTGAAAAATTTTATTTCAGAGAGAAGTGCTGTAGAAAAAATCTGTAACCATATAGAAGCAGACATGCTTTGTTGGTCTCCTGCCTCTCAAGAAAGATGTCATAAACAGATGGTCTGGAAGAACAAAAAAAAAAAAAAAAAGCTGAAGTAGGACAGAATAAAAGCAGTGGGCTGTACAGGTTTTTGAGTAAAATTAACTGGTACTGATTTATTAAGCGGAACACTTCATATAGGATCCCAGAATCATAGAATCATTTCAGTTGGAATAGACCCCTACTGCCATTAGGTCCAACCATTAACCTCATACTGCCACGTGAATTGGAGGGGACACATCCAGGATAGCTGGCCCAAACTGAACTGCGTGATCTATATGCCTGCTCAGCAAAAAAAAAAAAGAAAGCAAAAAACAAAGTAAACAAGAAAAAACCAACAACAACAAAACAAAACCACACACACACCAAAAAGCTTAAGAGAAAGAAGGGGGAAGACACACTAATTTGTTATTTACAGTGTTTGTCTTCTAACATCTTCTTCCCAGGAAGTGGGCCCCTGCTGATGGAAAGCAGAGAATAAATATTTTGTTTTCCTTTACTTCTGCATATGGCCTTTGCTTTTGCTTCAATAAATTGCTTTTATTTTGACCCACAAGGCTTTTTCTGTCTTTTTTTCTACCCCTATACTGCTAAGAAAAGGAGTAACAATACAGCTTGGTGGGCACCAACCAAAGTCAACCCACCACAGAAGTCAGTTATGTGGTAATTTCTGAGTCAATGGAAAACATGTGGAGTCACAAAAGAACAATCCCTTTTTTTGTTATTCCTTCAGTTTGTGAGATGTTTATTTTGTCCCTTGTTGATCAACATATTGACCTCTAACTTCAGAGGGAAGTAAACAAGGTACAACCTCATGGTCTGACATCGCTTTTGTTTATCTCAGTGACCACTCACATCAGGGAACCAAATGGAGGTCAAGAAATTTTGCCCTCGATCACTGGGGAGGTGAGGCGCTTTCCACTACAGAAAGCAGAGGCAAATCTGTTTAAATACAAACAAAATGTAATTACATATCTGGTAATCAGTGTTGGTGCAGGTGTCGCTGGCATAAGATTCAAGCAGATTAATTATTTACATAGATTATGTCTATGATTTGCAGTGGACTTATGGGAGGCTTCCTGGCAAGGATTGAAGGAGGTTTGTTTGTGATTAACTTAAAAGCAAGGATAAAGCAATGCTATTATTAAGTAAATACTGCAGTCTGAATCAACATTTACTAACTGCTTGGTAAGTCTTGCATGCTGATTGTCTTCAGCAGGCAGCCTGAAGACAAGGCAGAAGAGGTATGGGCGGCAGTAAGGGGCAAGAGAGGAATGCTGTGAGTATGCTCAGATTCTGTGTTTGTGTTTTTGTACACTGCCTAAGAGTGACTGTCTAGCAGCGAGAGAGTGGGAATGAATTAGAATTCTCTAAACACTGAGATTCTGTTGCCATAATGTGCTTATAGGTATTATAGTGGAAGTGAGTATCTGGAGGAAGATTGAAAGACTTGACCTAATGCCCTTATCTCTCAGTCCTCCAACTCTAATCTAGTGAACATATACCCATAATTATTTCTCAAATAGTTTTTATCTAATTTTAAAGTGGATAATTTATACCACTTGTATTAAAATGTTGTAAGTTTTATTAAAATGTTCAGCATTAGGAGAGCTTTGACCAGAATATATTTCCTTACTATTCTACAAAGTCATACATATTTATAATATTAAAAGCTCTTCAGTTGCTTTAATAATGTTTTGTTCCACAGATCTGAATACTAATGTTAATATATCTGCTGCATGTATTAGAAGGCTGTGCACAGAATAACATTTTATACTTTCAATTTTTTTTTTATTTTTCAGATTTTAATTCATTTACCTTTAATCAAAATTTGTTTCATGATAAAAAGCACATTGTAAGCAAGAAATAAAGATTTTGGAAAGAAAACAAATATTTCCTAATAGCTCTGTTGGGCCCCAGCCTGGCAGCACAGAACATTTAGAGTCAAATCATAGACTCATTTAGGTGTAAAAAGACCTCTAAAATCACAGAGTCCAAATGTAAACCAAGCACTGTCAATTCCAGTACTAAACCATGTCCCTAACTGCTACATCTACACAGCTTACAAATACCTCCAGGGATGGCGCCTCATCCACTTCCCTGGGAAGCCTTTTCCAATGCCTGACTAACTTTCAAGCAAGAAGATTTTGTCTATTATCCAATCTCAACTACCCCTGATTCAACTTGGGGCCATTTCTTCCTGTCCGTGTTATCTGGGAGATGAGGCCAACCCCTAGACTGCCACAGCCTCCGTCCAGGCAGTTGTAGAGAGCAGTAAGGTTTCCCCATGAGGCTCCTTTCCAGGCTAAACAGTCCTGGCTCCCTCAGCCATTCCTTGTAAGACTTGTGCTCCACAACCTTCAGCTTCATGGGTGCCCTGCAAGTCTGACTGCTGACAGCTAGGGGTGCTCTGCACCACGCAGGAGGCAGTCTTTGGGAGTGTGCGGGCATTGGGAGCACCAATGCTCTCACCTGGGAGAGATGTCCCTTCCTGCAGCAGCAGGCTTGGAAGTGGACGCCATTTAAAGCTCCATTCCAGCCCAAACTATTCTATGATTCTGTACTTCTATGAATGTACCCAGGGAAGTAACTAAGCAGAGATAAATTTTTCAAAATGCTGATTTTCATATCCTTGTTCCATCTGGTGTACAGAAACAACAAAACCAAGGCTTCTCCTGAGAAGAATATTCTAAAAGAGCTGGACAACAACTAAAGTAAAACAACAACAGAACTGTGTCAAGTTAAGTATCTGGGAGAGCATCTCCTTGGTATTCTTAGCATGTCAGCTACTTCAGCCCAGGAGGGGGTAGGGTTTTACCTCCTGAGGGAGTGCCTGGGGAAAGTGATTACAGAAGCAAAATTGTACTGTGACTGGGGAGGAGTAGTTATGCTAAGGCTGCATTTGGAAAATATCACAGGTGTACATTTACTACCAATAAGTTCAGACCTCATCTCATCAATGAAAAAAAAATACTGCTGCCTTTTTGTGGGCACAACTCTTCTGCTGTTCATAATTGAAAAAATGGATAATGTTCTATTTTCTTAGCTTCCCTAAAATGCTCTAGTCAAATAAGGCTGCAGTTGCTCAAGACCCATGACATAGCTCCATAAAGTGTTTGGGCCAGCAGATAACGGCACAGACATGAAAATGTCTAATAGAGAAGAGAATGCCTAAGCAGGCATATGCTTCATTTCTTCAATGACAGAAACCTATGAAATTCTAGGTTTAAAGTGCACACACAAAAAAGTGCCTTGCAGTAAATTTGGAAACACTGCCTGCAGGCAGAAACTTCAGACAATCCTGATTCAAATATAATTTCATCATTGTATCAGCATGGTTGTGTTCTGATTGAAATCTTGCTCAGCTCACTGTGTATCTACTGAGATGTGTGAATGTGTTTGTGTCTGTGTCTAGGTAGGTGGTTTTACTCCATTTCTGGGCATATGGACAAATGAAAGGTGGGAAAAAGTCATCTTGAAAGTAGGATCTTTATTATCAAAAAGTTAAATATTTGTTAAGTGGTTTATTCCAGTTTGTTTTTTTTCTTTAAGATCGTGAGTTTGCGATCTTTTGACAATGCTGTAGAATGACTGCAAAAAAAATTGTGGATAGTATGAAATCAGAAAGCAAGATGACCTGGGTAGGATAATCCTTACAGAAACCAGAAAGCTAGAAGAAAAATTGTGCTATTTAATGGTAGGCACAGCAGGAAGTAAAAAGATCTGTAATATATTGCTTCACAAAGGGATTAAAGGAAACAAATCAGTCTAGCACAAATATAAAATATTAAAGTAGGATGATGAAAGTACAGACATCCCATGAGTATTTCTAGAAGTGCATGTCCACCCCTCATCCACCTATCTGTTTATTTAGACATGAACAGGGCAAAATAAGTTCTAAAAATGCAGGAAGTTTTGAAAATGTTTAAAATACATTTTTCAAATATGTCAACTGAAAAGATGAGTCAGCAGGGAAACATGTTCATGTCAAAAAAAAAAAAAAAAGAAAACACACTTAGATTCACAGATAATATTACAAAAGGAATGCAAGGTCTACAGTGCAATTTTTTTTTTCTTTCTCCACTTCCTGGAAGTATGAAATTACTGAGCAGTTTTACACAGCATGCCTGTCTCTTCTGGCAAAATGTGGAGACTTGGTAGAAAACAGTTATAGTCAATTCAATAGAACTAGGATTTTCCTAGCAGAGGACAAACAACTAAGAATAATTTTTCAGTTGAAAAAAATTTAAGTAACATTTCCTCCAAATAGTTTTTCTAAAATGAAAAATGAGTGTTTTATAACTTAAAAATGCATTAATCTTAAACTACTGTATTTTAAATATTCTATCTAAAACTAGGAAAAATCAAAATAAAAAACCTCTCAGGTGTTCAAAAAGGAAAAGAAATGGAAAACAATAAAATTGTTTTCTTTCTATGTACTAAACTTCCATGGTTTGTTTTCTTTTTTTCCCGAAACATTATTAATAAGAACATGTCTTCTGAATTTAGGTTAGAAAGTTTTTAGGCTGAATTGGACTTCTTTAGATTCATAGTTCTACACAGAAAAAAAATTGCTTTTACTCACCACTAACCTCCACTCACTCTTGTGAAAAGACCAAGTGTTATTAGTGTTGGCAAGAGAACTGTGAGAAAAAATATAATATATTTATTATAATAATATATTATATATTATATATTATATAATTATAATATAACATAGATATTATATAAAAACATAATAACATGTACACATATGGTGCACAATATTAATAAAAAATCTTGCTATAGAAAAGAAGGGGATAATTTTTTTGTTCTGAGTTAATAGAAAAGGCATTTGTTGAAAAAGTTGAAATTTTGGGGAAGACATGAGACATACTTTTTCTGGGTGGGAGATAGGGCATTTTCCTTTTGTTTCTTTCTTTTTTTTTATCAATCCCAAAAACGTCCCCAAAAAATACAGCTCTCAAGCAGAAATGCAGTATTACAGAAAAGTAAAAATCTTACATATAGTGCTGTGAAATTGACAAATCATGAAGAATCCCTTTTGAACATGTAATGCCAAATTAAAACATGATGTCTCTTTCTTTATAAATCATAGGAATTTTTCATCCTAACAAAAATAATTCAATATTTTTGTAATCTAAAGTTATAACAAACTAAATGTTGAATAGCAGGTATTGCACAAAATTGATGGTTGCAATAAGGAATGTGTCTGTGGAGTATCGATGTCAATTATCTTTGCCATTCAAGATTAAAAAAAAGAAGTATATTTTCAGAGCTTTGCCTCAGGTATTCTATAAATAGATAGCAGCATTATCACAATCAACATTGTGCAATTAATTACCAAATCAGAACAAGCCAAGATGATGCAACACTTTCCATAAAGATTCTCCAAGAAGAATTTCTCAAGGAGTGGATAACTGTAGACAGAAGAATCAAAAGTCTGTGTTTCATTTATTTAAAGTGCAGTACAAACTTTAAGTACTATAATAAAAGAGAAGACAGCATCAGCAGAGATTCCTGACAATGTTCCTTACCCAGGAAAATCAGAAGTCGTAGACCTGACCAAGTGTAGCATTGATGTCCAATTTTTTAAAGAATTGCAGAAACTTTGGCTTTATGTAGACCATTCAGGTCTGTAAATTTATCTCAAAGCAGCTTATGAAGTAATGATGAATCAAAACCAATATAATGCAGAATCTATTTGAGTAAACAAAGTCTTAGTGGGAGCAAAACAAATATATAGAGAGATTTATTCAAGTAGGCAGCCCATCAAGCTAACCCACTAATCCATATTTGTGTTGAGTGCTTAACTTACTTCTTTCATCCCCCACCCCCTCCACGCTCATTGTTTTGACATCTGGATACAGCACAAAAATATATAGTGATACAAAAAAAAGTGGAGGACTGTTCAGAAAACAGTAGAGCACCAAATTACTACTTCCATTACTGCAGAAAGACAAAACACCTGTCATAAAATCTTTTATAAAGTCCTGTTGATACTAACAGAGATGAAACCAAGTACCTTCATTTCTGCCTGTTCACTAAAGCAGTGTAGTGGGAAACAGATATTACAGAAGAAGACTCCTGAAAATCTCCTTTTGTCATAACTTTATTAAGAGCAACCAGGCCAGGAAACTCCTTGTGTGCAAAGATGTTTTGTCAGACTTGAGGGCTTTTTCATATACTTTGCTTTGCTGAACTGATGTAAACAAGACTCCACCTCTGATTCTGGTATTGTGGTTTTGTTGTTGGCTTTTTTCTATAAGAGATGAAAACGAAAAGGCACTTTCATTTGTTGGTGAAAGAAGTTAAAAATATCTGAATTCAGACACACAGAGAGCATAGATCTTAGCAGAATGAGGTCTTAATTAGGCCCATGTAAAATCATGAAGGAAGAGAACCAGACTGTCACTAAGGCACTTTTTGAGATAATAATTTACACAAAACCAGAGATAATAGATAGATCTAAAAGAAAGGATTAAACTATAAGCAGTTCAGACAGAATTTCTTTATGCAGAGGATTACTGAATAATGGAACAAATTGTCAAAGGCAGTGATAGAAGCAAGTGTGAATTATTCTGACATATTTCTGGATGAGAGAATTGGAAAGTACAGTTGTGGGCTAGATTTTCAAGATAAATGATGATATAAGGATTGCTTGCATTTCAAGTTGATGAGGCTAAGGGAGCCAGTCTGTATTAAAAAGTGGTTCGTTATGGGAGATCTTAATGAGCCATGCTCTCCTCCTGATTCCCTTAAAAGTTCCTTTATGGTATTACTTAAGGCAAAGTTTTGCATAATTGATAATGAAATGGCCTAGCTTGAAAGAGGGGAACAATCTACTTATTGATAAATATATGAAAGATTAAAGGATCACAAAATATTTATTTGCTTTTCTTTGTATAAACGCTTTTGAATGAAAGGGATTTTTAGGTATGATAGGACAACTTCAACCACACAACAGTGAAAATCTTGCATTTTAAAAAAACCTCTAGTCAGTAAAGGCATTAAACAAATCTTTCGAATGTAGCATGTGTGGTCATACAGTCACTTGTGCCAGAGCCCTTGACACAATCGCTAGTAGACTTGCAGTTTGTCTTATGGTTTTTAACACCGTAAGACATGGTGCACAAAAAGGCCAAGAACATTTCATTTCAAGTATGAAAGCATTAATATTTTAAGTTAAAACAGAAGCACTATGGGTTAGTCACTTTCATACACACATTGATGAAGGAGCTTAAAATAGGAAAATAATTTGACTCCTTTCCTCTGAAAACCCACGTAATGAAAACTTTAGATGGAAGAAAATAAAAGTGGAATACTTTGCTTAGAAATAAATAAAAATTTCACATGCACCTGGTGGAAAGTAACTGCCTTCCTTCTCAGTTCCCTTGAAATTACTTGAAATAATGCTTAATAATAAAGTTCTGCGTGATAAAAAGCACCTATGATACATGTATCGTATTAAACCATGGAAGAAAAATGTGTCATAAACAACTTGTTCATCTATTGTTATGTCTTCTTAAAATAGTTAAGCTAGTGTTGATTTTATCCTTAGAGTATTTTTGGCATATAGCTCTCATTATGGGAAAAAGGATATATTAGCACAGATATGTCACTGCTAAAATTTCTGTGAAAATAAATATGATTTTAGTCATATGACAGGTTTACAACCTTTGATTTTGTGTAATCCCAAGGTATTACCCAAACTCTAATGAAGTATTAGTGAGAGAATGCATTCTTCTGTTGAATCTATATAAAATCCAGTATGGCCTAATTTCTCAAAAAAAGAAATAAAATCTTTACTTAATTGAGGGATATATATATATATATATATATATATTTGCTGGTTCTTTTGTTGGGTTCACTAAAATGTCATAAAATGCTTTGAAATAGGCAAAACAAATATGCAACCAATCTATCCTCATTAAGAAATAAATTTTTTTACTACATTTAGCAAAGTTAGATTGGGGAATCCAGAAAACTGTCCTCCAAATTACTATGGGAAACTACTTTCAAAATCAAAAGGAATGCGGAATAAAACTACCATCTAAACAAACTAATGCATCCCGGACTACACAAGAAGCAGATTGCCCAAACCTCTGTTTGACCTGCCTCAAAAGCTATCTTCAGTGATAGAGATGGGGGGAAATGGGCTTTGGGACTTCTATATGGCTTTGGAGAAGTCTCAAAAGATCTGAGACAGGTTTAGTGAGGCAGGCACACAAGTTAGGGCAGCTAACAAGAACAGTGATCACTAGGCAGAATTCTAAAGATTTAAATATTTTTCCACCTAAATTTATTCCATTACCAAAAATATTTTCTTTCTAGTACAATGTAATTCTCTGTCCTAAAACAGCTTTCATAAGAGGATCTTACAAAAACTGGAGCACCTGACACAAGTTAGATATTCTGGCTTCCTGGGGCTGGCACACCCACTGCTGTCCCAGGCAAACAGAAATTTCTAGAGACTGTCTAACCCAACAGGCTGTCAGGTGTTCAAGAATCTGTTGGACAAGCACTAAGAAGGTGAAAGCACTCAACAAAAGATGAATAAAATTAAATATTGTGCAGAAGCATCTTCATTAAATGTCAACACTGTCTCTCAACAATGTCTCTCAATTATACTTGTGTTCTATTCACAAGAATTGGATACATGGAATCCCTACATCCAGATGACCTGAGTCAACTATTTGTTGTCCTTACAGCCTGGCTTGGAGACACCAACACGAAGGATATGGGAAAGAAAAATAGATTGAGGTTGCCCTCCTCTGAGCCACTTCACACAGGTTTTTGCTCTCTTCAGGGAATGTATTTCCATACCCCAGTGAAACCCATTATATAGTCATTATTAATCATATCAAACATTCCTTTTTTATTTCTAATTCAATAGATTCTCTTTCTTCATTTTTTCGACACCCTGCACCCCTCCTCTTGTGTTTATAAAGTTATATAATCTGTAGGGAAAAGGGAAGCTGTTTACAGTTTGTAATCATTGTACTAAAAAAGAAATCAAACCACAAATTCACTGCAGAGTGTTTGATCCAGAATATTGTTAGAAAAGTAATTAGTAGCTGAAAGTATTTGAAACAACAGTCCTCAACTCAGCTGCCAGACACACAGAAAAATACAAGCACCAAGATTTTCAGAACTTAATGTTCAGATATTTGTTTTTCATTTTAGTATTTGAAAAATTAATTTGGTGGATCATTTTGTTAATGGAAAATGAAATTATCCCCACTTTGCAATCTCAAAACATTGTATTTGTTTAAGGGTTGTTGATAGTAAACTTGTCGAACTTCACTGAATGCTCTCATTTTGTAACACCCACCTTCTAATCTTCAAGGAGCCTTCAGACCTGGTAAACACAAAGGGAACAAAGGGAACATGCTGGGATCACCCACTGAGCAGTGAGCCATATACCTGAAAAGAGTTCAAATTACATAGCAGAGTCACCATTTTTAATGTTTCTTTGGCTGGTGCAAGGAACAGCAGGTCTGAATTTGTGCAGTACAGTGTCAGTTTATGGGGGTTCAGACCCTGGGAGAATGCCTTCCTTCATGGTTTCCTTCCAAATCTCTCCTTTACTGGTTTCCACAGTTTTCACTCTATATAGGCAAAAAAAAATAAGTGTTATGGACATTTAGGCTTCCTACTGTTTATCATTGCCCATCTATTCACACTCTGTTATTTTTTATTTTCTTCTTTTCTTCTGTTTTGAATTCAGACAGGTGTGGTCATCTCAACAAGCCTCAGTTGTGCAGTGGGATTATTTTCTGCTCTTTTACTTTCCTCCTTTTGCTCTGACTTTCTTTGGTTCACTCACATCACAGTGAGGCTCTCCATGGATGAAGGTCTCAATGCTCACAAAAAGAGCGTCTTAGTGCATGAATCAAAATCCCCTAGGTATGGGTAACTTGGGTTTGCACTTTTTATGTTTGTGAAGGCATAATGCTGCCAAAAGTACATTGAGAAGGCTGGGAAAAGTCTGCATTTTTCCAGGTGCAATGCTGTACTGGAGAACAGAAGCAGGAGAAAGACTGGGCACAGTGTTCAGTCACAGCAGCCAGGCTGAAGCTCTGAACATGGAGTAAGATCTAGAGCGGCTTTCATGGGGCCCCCATACAATGGATTCGCACTCAAAGCAGAGAAAGACAGTGGTTTTTCCTTCCTGTGACCCCCCATGTCTAATGATGTTTCTAAGGCAACAGCATTCATCTGGGCTGTACAGTGTTGCAAGAAGACCATGGGCAAGAGTTGATTTTGGCCCTGTAGGAAACACATCTTGGGAATCAGCTTTCCTGATGGCTACTCTGCTCAGGTGTGCTCTGCACACGTATCAGGTCTGTCTGCTGCTGGTTCTGCACATCCTTCCAGGATTGTCTCTGTAGCACAGATATCAGCTCAGCATTTATCAGGAATTTTGAAATATTTGAAGTCTGAATTTAAACAGAGGAGAAGAGAGCTAGAAAAATTTAAATGCTCTACACAAATTAACTTTGAAATATACTCTGTCAGTTCTTTTAGCAGTATTCTTAGTCGATGCGTTTTGTCACAAAAATTTTGAATGGGATTTTGTCTTTTTTTTTTTTAGCGTGCAAGTTAAAGATTCTAAGGATACTGGTCGAACTGATACCACCTTTCTAGCTAATTTCTAGCTAATTTCCATTTCAGTTTATCTCAAAATTGCCATTATGCCAGAAGTGTTTAAAAACTGATGTTGTTTAGGCTGGACTTTTCTTAATTAAGAATATGAAATTATAGTAATTTGTGAATTTTATCTTCTATAAACCAGCTAAACTTCAATCATCTCCTATGATGAGCATAACTAGTAAGTCTTAAAAAGCAGATCCTTCTTATCTTTCTCAGAATTGTTTATTTCAGGGCATCACAAATAAAGATGTTGTAAAAATTCAAATTATAGTTAAAATTCAGTTGCCAGACAAGTTTTTGTCTGATATAACTATGTTAATTATGCTCTTGTGTGTGGAAGTAATAATGATTCAAGTGTTCCACTGGGATTTTATGAAGACACATGGCTGAATGGTCTTCTACTCATGCAGCAAACTGACGGGAAGTGTCTGTGTTTGTTATTAAATACAAGTAGATATTGTTGTACAATAAAGGCATGAGTCAGGTTACTTTCTACTGCTGCCTTTCACCACAAAAGAAAGCAGGAAAACAGCAAGTGTCTTCCAGCACCATTGTCTATCAAACAGAAAAGCTGGAGTCTAAACATCCTGATGTCTCAGTAAGACACTAAGAAGCATCTAAACCAATTAGCAGCAATGTCCAGCTGGTACCTTTACTAATTCTAGTCCAGACTCTGGCTGTCTGTAATGGAAGCAACAGAGAAAATCCCACAAGCCAGTTAAGTGCTTTCTGCGGACGTCAGCCATACATCCCATACCATGCAGATATTTTGATGAGCTTTTGCAATAGCTAAAAGGTTATAGTTGATCACTATAGGGTTGAGTATACATTCCTTGACCTCCACCTTTCATGGGACCCTGATATCAATGGGGTAAGACCTTTTCCCATGGTTTTCATACAAGTGGCTTTAATCACAACCTGAAAGAAACCATGAGTCCTAGACCTTCCAGAGCTATGATCTACACCTGGTAAAAAGTTCCAGCTGGCTGGGGAAATTATTAATACTAAAAGTGATTAACAAATTGTTTTCTTGCCCTTTTTAAAAGATATTCCTTAGTGTGTGAGTCTGTTTGGAGTACTATTTGGCTCACAAAATCCCTGAGATCAGAGAAATAAAGAAAAAGTATTTCCCATTTTTTACTTAATGACAGTATATTTTCCTTTCAGCACAGGTGCTCATGCTGTTGTAACTAGGTGCTCTCTAGTGGTTGCTGTCTAGAGTACACCATGAAGGTGAGCTGGATGATTTGCCACAGCACCCAAGACTTGAAGTAATTCTGTGCCCTTCATCCTTTTTCATTTTGCTTGCTTTCAGTTAAAGTGTATGCACTATTCGTGGTGACCTTTTAACCAGAAAGCACCTGCTATCAGACTTGTTAATATGGACTATTAACTTTGGTCCCATAACTTTTAATCTAAGAGGTTTGCACAATGCATGGATATGATCAATATAAAACTGTTTTGCCAGAGTAGTTTTCAGCATGAGAGCTGTTGGCCAGCCTTGCAAACCACTGTCTACCTATCACTTCCATTGCATCCAAATAATCCTGAGAACACTCAAATTTTCCATATAAATAACAATCAAAGGTATGTTCTTCTAGATTATTCCATTCCTTTTCCAAGCACAAGTATTTTCTCTATTTTTGACCTGCGCACACTCATCTCTGTGAGTCAAGTATTTCTTCATTGGCTACCTCAACTCCCTCATCATGTACCAAATCTTCTGTAAACTGACTGAGGCCAGGGCAGGGGGAGGTCAGAGTGGCAAAGAGAAACAGGAGAATGGAACAATATGAAAATGGCATGCAAATAGTAGGAAATATGTTTGCTTCCAGTAGTTTCAATGAGAAAATTCTATCTGCTCAGAGTCTTTGTTTTAGCTTCTAATATATTAGGTATATCTCATCTTTGGTTCTATAATCAGAAACAGATTTTTATGTTGCTGTATGTCCCATTTTGTTCTTGCAAGACTTTTTCTGTATGTATTATGAAGACATTATTTTCTGTATGTATTATGAAGACATTATTTATAAGGGAGCATTACCCTAACAGAAGCAAAGAACTTTTGATAGTCTCAGTCCTCCAAAGAGATATATAGTTTGGAATATTTTCCAGGAAAAAAAGGCTTTATTTTTTTTGTAATTGTAGATTGCAACTAGGAGTGGAGTGTAAGTAATAGGAGTTATGCTGATCTAAGTATAAACTGCTGAAAACAAGATTCTTCATTTTTTATTTTACTAAAATCTTTGCTGCCAAAAATATTTTAAGGAATTTGCGATGAAAGTGATCCTAGACCTTCAAAGTACATGACAGTTTTGAATCTACTGCCTTTGAACAGGAATGTCATCTTCAAAAACATTTCTCTAAGCTTTTCTGCAGGCACCTCCACAAGAAAATGACTACCATCCTACCTACAATTAAGTCTGTTTTTCCAGGTGCTTCGTATTTTACAAGGCCCACTGTGCATTTTAGAGGGGAAAGGATGGAACTTGTGAAGTGTTTTACCCTGCAGAAAGATAAATAATTAATGAAAAGAAATGCAGAGTATAGCTCCTCTGTGTCTTAAAAAACACTAAGATCCTAATGTGACTGATTTCATTTGATAAATGGAACTAAATATCACATTTACAAAAAGAAATGACAGGACTGGACGATACACAGAACAAAAGTTCCTTGGTAACAGCTAGGGAGTGTGGCTGGATTTGACAAGGTGTGTAATATTTCCCTGTCCTAAAATATTTATTATGGAGTATATTGACAAAAAAAAAAAAATTCTCTCTCTCTCTCTTCTTTAAGCTTATATATTTATTACTATCAATTTTGCAGCACTGCTGGTTAGAATGATGTGAAGTTGTCCAGTGTGTTTAGCTTGAAATACTACCACATCTGAACAGCTTCACTCACAGCAGGCTGATTACTCTTTATGAAGCAGTTTTTGCTAATGATTTCATGCTTCAGGTTTATGATGTCATCAAAGTAATCTTTTGTAATATTAGATAGGTATTCTCAAAATAAACCAAGCAGCAATTTAGTATGGCTTTTAATGTCAGCAGAAATTCCTGTATTACAAAACTACTCAAAATATTAACAGTGTTGTTTGTATTCCCAAATATACATTTCATCTTAGTAAGTATGGCATATCCCTTAGGCCAGGAAAAATTTCCATTGTCTGAAAGTCAGAGGAAATTCAGTTGTACTTTAGAAATGTGATTCTGGGGCACAATTCACTGAACAGGAAAATTATAAATTTTATGATCGTGGTGTAGATCAAGTAGGTACCTATATGAGAAGCTCAGATTTTCAAAGTGCTCAGCACCGAACAGGTCTCTTGAGGATATTTAAATCAGGTCATACAGTCTAAACTTGGAGCCAAATGTGCATTGTCATGATACTCTGATCCTGGTTTATAATTAATTCTGAGAAATAATAAAAGGCCTTATAGCACAGAATTAAAAATTATTCCATGTTGGTTTATTCTGCTAAGCCTATGACAAATTCTATTACTGTACCAGATGTTCATCTTTTTTTTCTATCAAGGAACTTGGGGTATCCAAGCTTTTTTTTATTTTAATGGATATTATGCACAGTATCAATATTCTGTCTTCTATGTTATCAGAAGGCTGATGAAGTGTCATGCATAACAAGATGCTCTCATGCTTGCAGAAGAAATAGGTGTTGAACAACTGTACCTTTTTACTGCCACAATTGTTTCCTATACTGGTTTCATGAAAAAGAAATCCCTTAAAGCAGGCTGGAGGATAATATTGTCCTGATATGGGGGAAGAAAAATGCAAGCTGCAGACCTGTGGAAAGCAGCAGCTGCAGCTGTACAAGGCACTATACTCACTAAATATCAAGGGGTCAGCATAATAAATTATGTCCTTAGTCTGCTTCTGCTGCAAGTGACAGGAATTCTGGCCTCAGTCCAAAAGATCACTGAAGAAGATGAATAATTTTGAGATTGTGGGAAACCTACTGATTGCAATGATAGGAAGTTTAGGAAGTGGTGCATAACAAAGAAAATAAAAACCAGTAACATGGTAGTCACCACTAGATAACCATTCCCTATAAAAAATCTGCCATACTGTGAATTAAAACTGTTTTAAAAACCTTTGTTTAAGAAACAAGAACGTGCATAAATTAGCTGTACTTTAGCCAATAGAAAACACTATTTTAAATCAGTGGAGCTTCCCTAGTGTTGTTTATGGAAGGAATTTCTCCAACAAAGAGAAATAAGGGGCTCCCCCAGAAGAAAGGACATCTCCCTTTCAGACTCAGCACATTGCGCTCTGGTTAAAGCTGAAAATCTACAAAGCAGATATTATTAGCTGCTAAAATACCTTGAGAATACAATGAAAATACACTGGGGTAAAATCAACTCTAAACTTACAACACTAGTGACTATTTATGAGGAAAAAACTTAAACTGTGTCCTTCTCCAGAATGTGATTCTGGTCCTGGAAAAAAGCATGCTTTTTCAGCACAATAGAAATGTAGAATTATACTTGCTTGAATTAAGTGTCTGTTGTCAAATATTTAATAGGGAAAAAAAGAAGATTATTTGGTACCAAAGACAGAAAAATATTTTTCTTTTTTCCTATATGCATTATAGTCATTATGTTGTATTGTGGTCCTAGAAGAAGGTTCCAAATCAGAAAACGGTATCTCATTCAAAAGATATGGATTCAACATATCTTAGTGTCATCTGTACTGTAGCTTATATTAAGGATCTTGCCGTGTATTTGATGAGAGAAGTGCAAATAAACAGACAGTACCACATCCTGTACCTTGTCATTCTTCTTTATATTATGTGGCATAGTTCAGTATTTCATGTTAAATTTTTATTAACAGTTTTATTAACAGTTTTATTAACAGTTGAAGCTTGTTTGTACTCTCACTCTCAGAACAGATAACTTATTCCCAGGTTTTGTAGTGTTTAGGTGTTTTTAAAAAGGCAAATGTGTTTTATCCTCATTTCACTAAACAGATGATTGTACTAAAATCCAGAAAAACCTCTCAGCTATTGATATTCCACAGTATTTGTATTACTTGCTTTTTGCAGAAACGTCTTCATCAAAGGATATCTTTACATAAACTGAGTAGTTACCTCTAAAGTCATTCAAAACTTAGAAAATACTACTCATCTGTTTTAAGCATCATTTATGTCTTTGTATAACATGCACAAAGCCTCCATAAGATAACCATAAGATAAACTATAAAATTCATGTGTTCTGTATGTTGTTAATTCTTCACAATCTTTCATACCACTGAGAACTGTCCCATATTATTTCCTCTGAGCTTGACAAATAGCACTTTATTATAAAGACTCTTCAGCTAATTTCTGTCAGGACAGGAATGTAGGAAGGCTTAGAGGAAAAAATTGTATCAATATTTCCAGATATGCAATATGTGAAATAGAACTTACAGTATCAGATTACTTATAATGAAAAACTATCCTCTGCAGAAAAGATATATTGATGCAGAGGACTCCAATTTTACCTTACTGATTTTTTCCAAAATTATAGGTGAAGAAACTGCAATAATGTCCAGTCTGCAATGTGGGCATTGGTAAAAATACTACAGCATGAAAAGGGTAATATTTATCTGGGTTAGACATAAGGGATCAAAATTTGAACCAGGAGTAAGAGTTTTCTGTGGAATAAGCAACAGTTTTTCAAGATTTTCTCTTTTAGTTCAGATTGTAAAATCTGAAGAGAGTGCATCAAAAACAAATTTTGGACATTATCTTGCTGGATTTTTAAGTACAATTAAAAGGTAGATGCATCAGGATACATAGAAAGAACTGGGTGATCTTGAGAAACTTTATATATATATCTGTATGTATCTATATATATATGTGTGTACTCATAAGAACCACTATTAAAAATTGTTTGCACACCATTTTGGCAAAGAAGGAGAAAGAGAAAAGTATTACCAGCACAAACAAGGTTTTACAGTAATTCACCCAGGTAATGAAGCTGTGAAAGGTGAGTGTGCTCAGGAAAGATGCATAGTTCAGTGCATTTCCCATCAGATTTACTTTGTTTAATGCTGCAGGGAGTGTGGTAGGCACACATACCTACTGTACAACTGAAGAAAGATCCAGACATCAACAAAGACCAAAAGATGCTTGAGAGTCCCACAAAGATGACTTAAAAAATAACCTAATGTTATGCTAGAAATTGTAGACTAATTATGAAATGTACTGGCATATTATTAATAGATTTCTTGCACAAATAGCATGAAAGGAAAACAAATATCTTAGACTATATATATATGAATTTCATAGCAAAAGAAAAAAAATTATTTTTCCTCTTGAGGTCTTAGAAGGGAGAAATCAGTAGGATTCCTCTCCTGCCAGAGGTTTTCTGAAAGAGTTTTCTATTACAAGTTTCAGGATTAAAAAAATAAAAAACTATATGTGTGTAGATATAGAGATAGATAGATAGATAGATAGATAGATAGATAGATAGATAGATAGATAGATAGATATAGATAGATAGATAGACAGATAGATAGATATAGATAGATAGATAGATAGATAGATAGATAGATAGATAGATAGATAGATATAGATAGATAGATAGATAGATAGATAGATAGATAGATAGATAGAGCTAAAGGCACAGAATCTTATGGATAAGATATTATTCCTAGAAAACAAAACCAAAGACACATTTTGGGATTTTAGGGAAGAATTTCTTCACAGGTACATTCTTGGGAAAAAAGTTCCTTTACAAAAAAAAAAAAAAAAGCCATTTAAAATGCTTTTCCATAAGCAAAATCAAGCTACATATTTTGATGTGTTTCTCCTCACCCATTTCAAAATCACAACTTTTTTGCAGGCATGCCGAATAAAACTTATGCCGTTGCTTGGAGATGCAGAAGTAATCAAGTCCTAGGCACAGAGTCCTTATGCATGTTTATGCTCACTGTTTCATTTAAACAGGGAAGGTTTGTGTACAGAGAGGCACTGCCTTCCCACTCTTTTTTTCTGTGTTATGTGCTCTGCAATCTGTGAAATCAGTATGTGGTGCTCTTTGCTAAAGATTGTGATTCCTAATGTGTATTGCACATTAAATAATTTCTATTGCACTCTGTGGTGAAGCTCAGAGAGATTATCTGGAATCTTCTGAATTTTGTGCACAGTTTAGAAATAGATTCATTTGAATATGGGAAATAATTATTTTCATTAAACATTGAGCTATGATATGAGGTCATTAGAGAATATCTTGTAAACTCGAATCTTCAAACTACCATTGGGAGATCTCATATATCTGTTCCAGCCTAAAACCGAGTTTAAAATTGGCTGGCTTCCAAAATGCGCAGTTGTTACATGTTGGGTTTTCTTATTCATTCAATTCTTTTAAGCTCTCCTCATTATGGAGAAAAAAATTGCTCAGGCATCTCTCAAGATGTTTTGCTATATGTAAACAAAATCAGTTAAACTTAAGCAAGGATGGAGACCTCTGAAAAGACATTTTGGGAATTCCACATATGTTTTGCAATCTTTTTCAAGTGCCATTTTCAAACTGAAAGTTGCTTTGCCTTCAACCTTTGAATAAATTCTCAAGTACATGTTTAAGGTTTTTTGACACCATGGTTAAAATGAATACATATAAAATATGACATAGCTAATATTCAATAGCTAAGAAAAAGCTATTTTGTATTGTGTAATAATAGATGACAATAGGAACATTCTTCTGCTTTGATAGATAAAATTAATAAAAATGGCAATAGCAAGTTGAGGCTAGCAAAGAAATAGAGTAAATCAAAATGTTTCTTCTGCTGTCATCTCTAACTTGTTTCCTCTCTGATTTTTCCTGGCAATCTCAAGATAAATTAGTCACTGAACTTATTAACAAAACAATCAATATATTTTCTGAAATACAGACAGGTTTTGAAAGAAGGCCTGAATTTACTTCAAAGGCCCCTTTGCTGTCCAAGCACTGCTGCAAGTAGTTGAGACAAAGAAGGAATCCTTTTTGCAATGCCAAGAGCGGTGGTGTCACAGCCAGCATGCTGATGTAGGGTAGAGGAGATGGCAACCTCCAGAAGCTGAAGTCAGACACGAAAATGAAGGCTGAGGAATCCATAGCTATCTAAATGAACAATGGTTTTCAGTGAGCTTCACTATTTTGTGCCAGATGAGACTTAGAGGAGATAATTAAAGGAGGAAGGGATAAAAAAAAGGAAAGGCAAAATAGTATAGCCCAAGGCTAATGTTGGAATCTGAATAATTCTTCCCAATTCTCCTGTGTTACAAAATCATTTGTTGAGGGAAAAGGAGGAAGTTGAAGTGTGAAGCAAGAAACAGTGGCCAAACTGAATTCAGGAATATGTGATACATTTTTGTTCCCAAGAAATAATGAACAATTTCAGATCTACCCAACTTCCAACTTCTGCATGAATAAAGTGCTGTTTCTATTGTAAGGTTTCAATGTACAACTGAAAGGTTAAAGCTAAGCCTCTGCCTTGAACTATTTAGGGCCATACAATATAATCTCAAATAGTGTATTAAAATCAGAGAATGAGAGCAAGACATGAATGAGTGGTGCGTGTACTGGGTCTTCAGTACCTCCTTAATCTAGCAGCCTGTGGCAACTGTGGGTTGGCTGATCTCTACACAGCAAAAAATGTTACCTTTCTTAACGAATTATTTGATTGTGTTTCACTTCACTGGGCACAGAATACATAACATCTTAGTCAAAGTTAAGAGAAGAGATAGTAGAAGAATCTATCCATGGTGTATATAGCACTTGAAACAATGATACAGATTTCTGTCATTTGATTTCATTTTGCTCCTGCTGCTGCTCTGTAATTCACAATATCCAGACCCTTTTAAAAATATTCAGCCTGCAGCTTATTGTGTAAAGGACGGTCCTCAGACGCAGAGCTAAGCTGCTGAGTGGTGCTGAGGGGGACGGTGGACCTGGAGGGAAGCTCTTGTCTGCAGGAGTGGCTGTCCTTCAGCAGAGGTGAAGTGTGGCTCTGGCTGAGTTTTGACATGCAAGGCACCTGGCAACCTGTGAGTGAAAGCAGAGAGGTCTGTGCTCAGAGGCCAAGACTGCTGCCCAAAGCTCCTTGGGTCAGAGGGTATGACCAGTGAATATCATTATATGAACTGTGTGAATACACTCAGTGTCTCTTTTTTTTTGTTTTTGATTAAAAGAAGCATTCTTTGTACAGTTTATGAGAAATCCTTTGCAGAATATTAACATTATGAGTGGTACAATCCCCTTTGTTGTGTACAGACAGTCAACAATGACTGAACTCAGATCAAAATCAGATGAAGTTATGCACCGCTTCCCCAGGGAGCTTGTGCTCTAGTTCAAACACAAAGTGTTTCAGGCACAGACGGTGCATGGTCTGCCAGTGCAAGGTGTTTTGAGGTGAAGTAGGAGCTGACCTGTTCTCCCTGTTCTAGCTATGATCAATGTTCTCTGTGTAGTCCAATTTCCTCATTAGTACTGAAAGAGCCTCAAAGCTCAAAGATGGATTTGTCAGGTTTTTTGTTTGTTTGTTTTTAATTACAGAGCCGTAAGAAATATATCAGTTGCAGAGAGCACATGAGGTGCTGCTGACCTGCATGATGGTGTAGCTAGCTGCAGAAAACAGCAATGCAGCCCTATGCCAATTTTCCTCAGTAAATTCATGCAATTAAGTGCAGGCCAGATTTCTAGCTGAATGGTTGTTTTTATGACAAGTTCAGGACATGGATGAAGTTCTCCATCTGGTTTTAGGAATTGTGACATCTCATTAAATTAGAAGAGATATTTAAGTTCAGACTAAGTGTGGCAAGTGTATAGAGCATTTAAATAAAATTATATACCTGGCACTCTTCTGATTTTTATTTCTCACATCATTAATCTATTTCACTAGTAAAACACTGGTGCCTGAGAAGGACATTAAAAAAAAATTATAAATTGGGACCTAATCATGGGAAAATAAAACACACTTTACACAAACTTGGTTTCATCTAGAGGTCTCCAAAATGCCCAGCAAAAAAAAAAGATAACACTATAAAAATGAAAAAGACAACACTAACAAGAATCTTTATTTTCACCTAACCTAGTATTATGGATGATACTAGGATAAAAGCTTTGGCTATATCTTGAAAATGCACTTGTAATGACAAACTGTGATAAGTCCTGCCATTCATTTGTTTGAATATATTCATTTGCTTGAATAGAAACTGTTAAGGTGGCTTTATGAGTATTAGCTCTGGGCCTTCTATCACAATAAAGGAAACAAAATATGTCAGAGATTATAATAGTAAACTCTTTCCTTTTTAGTTTGTATTTTTCATATTAGGAGGAGACATTCATAAAAATCTGTAAGCCCCGTTACAAGTGTACTTTCAATTGAGTCTTGATAGATCTTGTATTTATTTGTGAATGACTTCCAGTGGGGAAAAGAGCAGTTCAGTAGAGCTAGTTTATTTATAAAACAGGAAAAAAAAAAAGAAACAAAACCAAGTAAAACAAGTTACAGTTATACAACATATATTTTTGGCTAAAATGGTGTGAGGTGTGAATGCTGCTTCAATTACAGGCAGTAAAAAATAACTTGGTAAAATCACACAGGAAGTCCTTATTCAACACTTTGCTTTGCTCTTTCCATTTCTTTGAGCAAATCTGACATTATAAGCACAACTGACTCTCTAAGGAACTCTTAAATAATTTAAAGATGCTGAGCCTCCTATTCTACAGGCAAAAGATGCTGACATTATTTTAAATTAGGTTTTTATACTTAAAATATATTGAAGTGCATTTTGGGAAAATGAAGTTTTGCTACCTGTGCTTTTTCTGAGAACTGCTATGTGCAGAACAATACTGACACTGTGGGTAGAATAATGTTCACATGCAATTTTATATATTCTGAAAAATATTATTAAGCACAATACTCATTTTTTTAATACCAATTTAATATACCCATGTAATCTTCTGAAAATATACTGGGTCACATGGGGGTTTTTTGCAAGTGATGGTACTTGATAAATGTAGACAGTGTTTATATAAAATTTCATGAATGACTAAAAATACACACCAGGTAAAATTGTACACTGGCCTATTTGGGGGATGCTTTGGCTTCAGTGAAAGTTCAGTTTTGGCCTTTTTTGCTAATAGCTTGAACACAGTAGCCTCATTGTTATTTTTACTTCTAACTGTTGATGTTTTCAGTTATTTGCCACAAGCAGCTGGCTCTGTCTTACTCCCCCACGTTGTTCTCAGATGTCCTTCAAGTCAAAAACCAAGTGAGAACATGTAGAAAAGGGACTCATGGATAAAAAAATTTCATCTTTAAAATATGGGGAACACTGAGACAAAGATTTGACACTTGTGTAACTGGTTTGTGAATTTTATTTTTATCTTCTTAAGGCTGTTGGGTAATACTAGTTTAACAAACAGAACCCAATAAACCCCTCATAATTCTTCTAAACCAAAATCAAAAGTGACCCCAGATTGTTCTGACCATGCAGCTTGCTAAAGCCTAATGCATGCTGGGATTAGGCATTTGCCAGTTAGCCTATTGATCATGTCTGATAGTGCAGACGTGATCAATAATGCCAAAAGTCATGTATCTTCATATCAATTGCCATTGCATCATCTGTGAAGCCCTAGAGATGAAAGCATAGCACAAAAGCAGCATCCTATGTTCCCTCTCACATTTGGCTTTCAGCATAAAATAAGAAACTTTTAAAGTCATAGCAAAGTCAGCCATAGTGTATTTGCCACCTGATTTTGGAGCCATTGGACTATGCTCTGCATTTTCAAGCTCTGAAACTTCAGCAGCTAAAATTGTCTTTTCTGTCTTTATGAAGTGGTACAACTCTCCTGTATTCACTACCTGAAATAGGAAAGACATTGGAAATAGGTATACCAGTCTACCTTGCAGGAGAGAGGAAGAACGCATTGTTCACCTGAGTTCATCTGTTACATTATGAAATAATGTGATTAATTTCTTTTTTTGACTACTTTGGGAAATGAAATTCAGAGAGGAGCAGAACTTCTGCTGGGCAGTTTAATTTCTCTGCACCACCAGCTACTGCTCAGCATTCCTGCAGCTACTGTCACTGATGGCTAGCCTTGGTACTGGCTGTGACTAGAAGGAAAGGCAAACTACATGTGAGAGAGACAGAGGTAAATCTCAACATCATTTCAGAGGCTTTGATAAAACCCCACCCATATTTCTTCTGTTTAGTCAATTTTCTTGTACATCTCAGTGAAATCCAGTTCCATTTTTCTCAAGGATGGTAAAGGACTCTATACATCCCTGCTGATGAATTTGGCAGATAAGGTAATGGGATTTTTTTTTGTTCTTCAAACAGGATGCCCACAGATAAAAGGCACATTTTTTCCCTAATGGAAATGGCAGCAAGTTTACAGAAAATACGATATGAATTCTTGTGCTGACCAATTACTTTGTCTTCAGTCAGTTCTAGATAATCTTAATGACAGCTGCCACTTATTGAAGAGTTTGAAAAAGGGAATTTCCATCATAGTCGCAAATATACCAGGCCTGCATGGCACATTTCCACACTGGATAGGCTTGGCCTGAACAGACTAAAGAAGACCTAGGTTTGAAGGTTGCAAGCTCAGTGAACTGTAGACTGAAGCTTTCTGAAGTTATCCAAGAGGGTCTTCTACTCTGGTCAGTGCAGTAGAACTGAAATTATAATGTCTTAAATGGAACTCACTTTTTTGTGGTAAGTAGGCAAATACCTCATATATATGCTCACACTTGGACCCACACACACAAATAGCATTGTCAGAGGTAGAAATTCATCCTGGATGCATTATCTGGTGAAATGGAATGGAAAGCAAGCAGTACCTTCACATAAGACCAAACTTACAGTGGAGACTGTCAAACCAAGAGGCTATGCTGAAAATTTGGCTGGAAGTCTTGGAAGTCCGGACAGGAAGGCCAACGAATAAATTATTGGATATTTTTGTCCTTTGTTAAAGTCAGTAGCAGAGATAGGAGTGAGAAAAAAAATGTTGTTGCCTTAGGCATGCTTTCACTGTGCATTTATTTTGTTGTTGCTGCCTGGTTCATTGAGCTGGTTTGTCTTTAATGGTTCACTAAGCTTTGACTACTGTAGAGATTATGGTAATTTACTTTACTGTAGTAGTGTCCCAGAATGGGGCATATGTTGGTGATTTCAAAGTACCAAATTAAGTAAATACCAATAATGTAAAAAGTTTTCTTAGGTGAGGTTAACTCCTGGACTCCAAAATTGCAACATTTATAAGCGGAAGATTCCAGTCCAGGAGGACAAGGGATGCAGTGTATTGGTTTGTTTTGAATATTTAGTGTTTCAGATACTTTGACTTGAGATTTAAGTCATATATAAAATGGAGAGGTTTTTCTGAATTAGAATTAAAATGCAGATAAAGTGTTATTTGGAGCCACCAAACTCTCAAGTGTTTAAAGCCAAACTGTGTTCACAGACATTTCTCTTAGGAGTAGAGAGACCAAGCTTGTTAAGTTATCTCTCCTGTTTCCAAAAAGGTTTTTATGATGAAATTATTACCATTATTAGAGAGACACTTCTGTACAAATCAAGATACAATTGAGACTACCTGTCGAAGTCAATAAAGTAAATCTGAGATAGGGAGATAGCAAGAAACAGGAAAAATAGAGACGCAGGGAGAGAAAGAGAGTGACTGAGATTGATTAAATAGAAAGGTTTCACCACCCCTATGGATCCAGTGGTGTCCCGTTACTCCTCTTCTTCTGGTGGTGGGGGTCCCACAAAACAGAGTTCAGTGGGTTGGTCTATGTTCAGGTACAATGGGAACACTCAAGCATCTCCTCAGGGTGGGGGAAGTTTTGCACTGTCTTTTGAAACAAACTGTGGATCTGTTGCAACACTTGGGTTGCAGAGGCACAGCCCTCTGGTGGAAGGCCTCAGGAATGAGTCTGGGGGGCACCTTGGGCTTCTCCGCTGGGTTATGACACCACCTAAGATATGCCAGCTGCCTCCCATCAGAATGTTCTGTGTGAAGGTGACTTTCCCAGGGTGCTTGTGAGTTTTACAACTGAGCCAGATTTTTCTAAGGGAGGACATCTGGCACCTTAAAAAGCACCATTCTATCTCCACAGTGTCTGCTTATAACCTCCAGGAGTGGGTGTTCATCCCCTCTGTCTTAGACAGACTGGAGGCTTCACCCTCCAGTGAAGCCAGCCAAAACTTCCTCCCCCAGCTCAGCTGTGGGGGAGTGTGAGTGCAAACCTGGCCTCTGCAGATGAGTCTGTGGGCTACAGCCTCTCCTACCCTGATCCAGCCAGAGCTGATTTTCAACATAGCTGCAGTGTTTGGCTTTTCTTGTGGATACCTTCTTCTTCCCCAGAGAGTTACATCACCTTAGATATGAGATAATTGGACAATAGTGCCACCTTTATCACGTCTCAAATTCTCACATGCTTTAACTCCCAGTCCAATTTCCTGAAATCCAGAAGGTGTTTTTTGGGGTGTGGACTTTAGTGATGCAAATGAGCACTTGATGCACATTTCTCTACAATGTGCCCGTGAGGGCAACCATACTTTGGTTGAGGTTGCCCAGAGTTGTTGCAGAGATAGCACCCCTGGAGAAAGTAAAAATCACCTGTACATGGACCTGGACAACCTGCTCTCACTTACCACTCTTGAACAGGGGGGCTGAACCAGGTGACTTAAAGAGATCCCTTCAAACCTCAACAATCCTGTAAACCTGTCTGTGCTCGGCTGAGAAGGCTGGCTGAGAGATTCAGAACACAATGAAAACACATCACTGAGGTGGCCTTGTGTTTTGGCACCATGGACTTTTTCAAACACAGCCTGACTTGAAGGGCAGCAGCAGACAAGACAATACATTGAGATACTGTCAAGTTCTGTAGTCTGTGGTTTCAGTTCAGGTAAGTCTAGAGGAATTCTTTCACATTTCAAAATTGCGAAAATCTTACTGCCTCAAAAATGGTAGTTTGGTGGAGTTATTTTCCATTGATGTCATTAAAGATCCCACATAGCAAGTAATTTAAATAAGATTATCTTCTGGTGATGCTGAAACCATGGAGTAAGTGACACACAGAATCCCAGTATTCTTGAAAGTCCATCACACACATTTCTCATTCTACTTTAGCCAATTAACATATACATAGTCTTAGTTCCATCTAATTAATTCGTTATTGGGTTTTTTCTCATAATGATCATTATTATCCTTCTTTCTCACAATGAGTAGAAGTAGGATATGTTTTGTTTAATATTATATATTGTGAGGATGTTTTGTTTGTATCCTACAGCTCTCCAGTATCCAAGGCCCACCGACTGCTTCTAGACTCCAATTTTTCCAAACCATAATTTTTAGACAGAATTATCAAAACTAATGAGATTAAAAACCAGAAAAGATCTGTCATGCTAATGTTTTTGTGTCATCCCTGCAAAAACATTAGCTCATTTTTAATTTGGCATAAGCACTGAAATAAGTTTCCTCTAAAACTAGTATGTTAGATAATATTGTTCGTTCTGTGAAATGTGCTTCAAAATATTTATAAGTAACTTGTCCTGACTAAAAAAAAAAGTCATCTAGAAAAAGCAAGTTATAATAAAATCAACTTCAAAACAAAATTCTAGCTTTTTCAAGACCTGCACCAAAAATCTGACTATGAATAAGTGGCATACCTATTAGTGACTATTACTGTACAGCTACTGTCCCAAAATGCATTTCCTGCCTTGAGTATAATTGCAATAACAAAGGGAAAAATAATAGCAAGACAGTTTTCTAAATCCCAAGATCCCCCAAAAAACCATGGAAGAATAAAGAAATAAATTAAATAAAATCTATGCTACTTTTGATATCTCTTTCCTTTTTCCAGCCTGCTTCACTGCTACTCCTAGAGTTCTGTCATGATGGGTTTGGATGGCACAATTGCTGCCCTTGTGCCATTTAGGCCTTTAGTTCAATGAAAGAGAAGCTACAAATGGGAGGTTACTTCTCCCTGTTTTGAATGTAGAAGTGCAGTTTTAAAACACTAGGCAGAAGAAATGCGTTTTGACGTTTTGAGAATAAATGAGAAGGAAAAGAAATGAGTTTTGAACAGTGTTGATATTAGATCTTCAGAGATGACCTTGAAAGAGCTCCAAAATTAAATGCATTTAGGAGTTAAATCTGTCTCTTTATCTGAAGCATTCTCTCTTATTTTAAAGTCCAGCATTTGTTGCAAATAGTTAGAGTTCATTGATGAAATTATTTGTGCACTCTTTTCTCCTTTCTCCTCAAACAGGATTGAATTTCACTACACCACAATCATGCAGACTTACTGCTCTTAATATTCTTCAAGCCTAGACTTCACATTCCAACTAAACAGCCTCACTAACACACTTCAAGGGTGTACAACTGAAAAAGAAGGCAGAGTTAGCAAATACTTTACAAGACTTCTTTTTCCTCTTAAGAATCTCATTGGAAAGTTTTAGAGATTTTAGGAGTACAAATTATTTCTGGCAAGGGCAGAAACAAAGTTTGTGGTCCTTTTAAACACTGACACATTCTTAGTGCTTCTTTTCTTCTGGTAGAGAAGTGGGAGAACTACTTGGCTAGTGCTTTGAAATGGTTACCATTTCAACAACACAAAGCTGTGTGTTGCAGCTCCTTCTCTTCACTGTTCCTTCTTTACATCATTTCTGATTTGCACTGAGTCAAATTTTGGTCCTAGTGAGTTTTCACAATGATTTAAATGGAATCAGAAAATTTCCAACAATCTTTTGACATATGATTTGGTGAAAGAGAACAATAATTAATTATCTGGTTCCTAAATGCCTCTGTACCCTATTCCAGGCCTTCTGGAGCCAATTTCCTCATTGACTTCTGCAGGAACTGAACAAGGCCATGGATTTGACTGCATCAAACTCACAGATTATAAAAATGTAGATTAGATACCTAAAGGCTAAAAATACTTGCACATAAAATAGTGCAGAGCAAAAGGCTCTAAGGTTGGGAGGACAAAAGTAAACAATCTATTTCCAACAAAAATAGATTTTTTTATTTTTCTGAAAAACAGTCTCTCATTGACAATATTAATTAATAAACTTTGTAGTTCGTAGACTGAGTTGTGTCATTTATCCACATGCAAATCAAGTTCTCCACAACTTCTAAAAAAGGCCACAACTAAGCACAAAGCTCTAATAAAACTACATGACTATGTGGTTAAATTTGTGTCTTCTTGCCATTACCAGTGATGAAGTTTCAAAGCCAATACATGACCTCAAATAAATAAATCAGGTCCCCTTACAAGGACATCCTCTTTCACAGTTTGCATTTTCCTGAACTAGATGGGATAATATTTGGCAAGTGATTCTCCATGGAAGATTCTGTCATGTTTATCATAATCTTGGCAGTCTCCAAATGAAAAGCTAGGTGTTATACAGGTCCAACTGCACTTTTACTTCTTTTTTTCATCGGTTTTGTTTCTTCCAAACTTGTGAGATGCAAAACAGGATCACAGAACGAGAATAATCCCTAAAATAGAAAAATAGTATAATTATACTTACTGTTGGTTTTTTCTGTGTAGTATTCCAGTGGTGATATTTCCTATACTCATCCTCAGTGCAAATGCCAAAGCAGTCTCTAAGTTTTGTGTTCACTTACTTTAGCAGAGCACAGCCTTTTTGTTGTAACAAAATGCAGTTACCTGTCTCAAAACACTGTCAAAGATACAAAAGGGACTTCCCATAAGATCAGCTGCCAGACAAAGAGTTCCCATTGTGAGAGCTTGAGGCAAGTATAGATGGCAAAACCAGGAAGATACTATTTTCTGGCCTGGTGAGAGAGACCTGGGTAACCTATCCTGACAAAAATTTGCGCAATGGCAAATTGTGGGAAAGGAAGCCACTTATACACATGCCAGCCCAAGTTGTGGGAGCAGCATCCATGTCCCATGGATATCTGGGACTTTTACTGTATAAATGTGGTGCCTTCCAAAGAACAGCTCTGGAAACTCTATCACCAAGAAGACCCGGGTGAGGAAGGATCAGCTGGACACTATGGGATTCACATGGTGGTGACTGTCTTTCTCTCTAATCTCCATCACATTCTCTTTCCCAGCCCCCTGAACCTGTCTTCCTATTTCTTTCTATCTCTCTCTACCTCTTTCACCTTTCACATCCCTCTGGATTATAAATTTAATAGAGGTAACTAGTGTTCTGAACTTGTATGGTAACCAGGAACATTGCTAGTTAGAATTTGTCTGGTTTATTCTACAAAACTATTTTAATACATTGGGAGCAATGTAGGAAAAATTAAACAATAAACAATATTAAATCCATTAAACAACAGGTTTTGTCAATCTATTTCTTGGTAACTAAACAGTGAGACCTCTGTTTTCCTGGTCAGAATAGGGTTAATTTCTGCAGTAGCCAAAGGCAGAAAGGGGCATGGCTAGGAGGTTATTCTGCTCCACCTCACAGCCTTGCCAGAGGCAGGGGAAGGGATTCCCTTGCTTCTTCCAGTCAAGAAAGAATGGTGGACAGAGCAGTCAGGGCAGCAGGGCACCAGTCTTGAGCCAGAGGGAATACTGGCACGGCATGGCTATGGTGTGTTGCGATCAGTGAGCATTTTTGTGGGAATTACTTTCTTTTTTGTACACTTTTGTTAATATTTTTGTTGTCACTGCTTGTTTTCTAATCTCATTGCTGTTTCCAGTAAATTGTTCTTATCTTAACATATAGTCTTTGCTGTTTGGAGAAAAAAAATGGGGAGAACCATTCTTAAAACAAGACAATCTCCCAGTATAACAATAGTAAAAGTCTCTTCCTCTGGCACACACACAAACACACACAGGGGTACAGATGTATATATTTTTAGCAAGAAGCTGTTAGAGCTCTAGTTTTCAAGAAATTCCATTTACTTTTCAGCAAAGCAGAACAATCTTTCAAAAGGCATCTAGATTTTTTTTTTTTTCATCAGAGGTGCTAAGGAATAAATTTCTTGGAGACAAAATGCATTCTACTACATGAAAAAGATTGTGATATGAACTTACTAAGGCATTACATGAAAGAGGTAGAGAAGTATTTCAAGTCAAAAAAAGACCAGACATCATAGAAAATTATCTCCTGGCTTCAAGGTAGAGTAGAACATGTAAATGCCAAGATGAATGTGACAAAATATGTACTTCCCCAACAAATTAACAGGGTGCAGGAAAATCCGGTGTCTTTTTGTCTCTTTTTCATGGGATGAGCAAATACAAAGAAATTCTTAATGAATGCCAGTAGTTTTACCATACAGCCACAGTCTGACCTGCAGAGACCATTCACTTTCTCTCTCATTATTTATTCTAATGCCAGATACCCTAAGCTCTCTACAAGCACATCCATGGCCTGGCAACGAATATCGTATTTATTCAGACAGATACTAAGCTTATTCTCATCATGGTCCTGCCCTCGGTGACAGTCAGTGTCCTCTACCCCACTTCAGTGGCACCCTGGAAAATGTTGCTCTCTACCTGTGTTATGCAGCTTGCAGGGGAATTGCTTGACGTTTTTTAGCATGACCAGGTTGTCACCATTTCTTCCCATTTAAAATAATCTCCATTAGTTGCCATAAATACCATCTGTATGATATCATTACAAGTGCCACTTACCTAAAATAATTTACACCTCACTTTTATATGTGACCTGATTTTTAGCAATGTTTGCAACACGGGCACAAAGGTGAACTCGATACTAAACCTGCTGCTTTAATCATTATTTGGTGTTAAATTTAACCTAACAAAAAATATTCATGGAATTGTTAAGATTGGAAAAGACCTCCAAGATCATCAAGTCCAATATCATAGGCTATAATTTGTTTGCATGCTTTAGTTTTTCTCATTTGTTTTCTCATTAACATTTATCATTCTTTTAAGATAGCAGCCTGATATAGCTGGTATTAGTAATCTACTAAAATTAGTGGATTCCAGATACATCAGTTTCAATAGCCCAGTGGTTTATTGCTTCATAATAAAGAGGAAAAAAAAAAGGATGCGACTCCCTAAAATCCTACAGTCCCTCTGTAACTTTCTGGTCGTGGAGCCCTATAAATTTCAGATTAATCCCTTTTAGAGTTATCCATTTGATTTTGTAAAACTAGGATAACATGCAGACTGCTTGGTCCAATGTTCCAAACATTCAAAACAACTTGAGAGAAAACAGCCTATTTAAACAAAAAACTTACATTGAATTCCGTAGGAATATGTGATCATACTTCAGAAATGTTTCCCTGTTTTTATCTCTCAAGAGGGGATTAATTGCCTATCCCCAACTCACTACAGGTCTTCTATGGAGTAAATAATTTGCATGTTGTAACACACAGTCACACTCTGCTCTCTTCTCATCTCAGTGTCCCCAGAGAGTTCCCTGTGTGAAGTTAGCTCTGAGGTGACTCAAAGAAAAGGGGAACGGGGCAGCAATGGTGTGCATGCAGCCAAGCAAACATGCCCTTGGGTGCCAGAGCGAAGATACTCTTATCTGGGATGGAGCAGTGTAGGTTCTTGCAATAAACTCCTTTAATAGAAAAGTAGGGGATGGGAAATTGCTAGAGAATGGGAAGTGTTTGATGGTTAATGACTGTCAAGGTAAGTAACTTGGACTTAGTGATTACCAGAGTTCATAAAAAGCCAGATATACCTTGTGCATATATCTAAAATTAAACACTGTTTGGTTAAGCTATCAAATATCAAGCAAAAATAATTTTTTGTCATCTTGCTTGTATTCCATATTCTTTGTGTTAAAGGTTTCTGCAGTTGTTCTTTTTGTTTGATGTCACTGGTTACATAATTCTGTAGTGCATTCTCAAAACTTCCTTCAAATATAGGAGCATAAGAATCATTGCTAACTTATCTGTATCAGATCATGGATTTCCTGTGCATTATCAGCTTATTCAATCAGCTCAGCAAATAAGTAATATTTAGCAGAGTGTTGTACCTCTTTGATTCCACAGTCAGGTTGCATGTACACTCATGTACTCAGTAAATGATAGCAAATGCTGCTACAGACAACTCCATCATCTGAAAGTGCTTGCATTTAAACGAATTTTAGATAAATATTTGCCATTTTAAAATGGCTTTTTTTAATGTGAACTCTTGTATTATTAACTTGCTTTCTGGTCACATAGATCTTTCACTAGAAGTTGCCAAACTGTGATAACATTAGGAATCAAAAGGTCAAAGAGAGAACATACCCTGAAAATAAAACCAAGTTCTAAGGATATTTCTGTTTTGAATTTCATAACTAATAAAAGGCAGTACTGCAGCTAGGCTAAAGTTCTCATCATCTGTATTCACAAACACCAACAATACACAGTGCAAATTAATTGAGACATAAATTTCAGAACAAGATATCTGTACTATGGAATTAATCTTTTACAAATTTCACATGATTCCTGCAACCCAGCACAAAATATCATAATGTATTTTATTAAACACGATGCATTACATGTGTTGGTTTAAGTTAGGGCAGTGGGGGAGAGTCTGCTTTTTACAGAAGTCCTCATTAAAAGCTAGACAGTTTTACACAGAATTGATGGTCCTACATGGCTTCAGTCCAGTCTTGTAGTAAATATGTGCTGTGACAAGGAAACTCAGCTGCACGGAGGATATGGAGATATTTCTCTTCTCTTGAATTTGGCTTTTTGTATCCTGACAGAGACAGAGATCACAGCATCTGAAATCAAAACCTCATAACTAATGAGGAAAGTATTAATCTTCTTATAGAAATTTATCACTCCCTTTTAAATTAAGTAATGAATTCACTTTAAATAATTTCCTCTGAGTTCCTCTTTGACTCTTGAAATTTCAGGTTTGCATGCTAATAGTGACAAGGATTTCCAAATGAAAAAGATACGACCAGACTCAGTCCTGCTAAAGCAGATTTCTGGGTTTTCCGGTTGGATAAAAAGAGTAGAAAACTATTAATTAGTGAAGTCAAGTTATTTGTTTGAGCTGTTATAGACGTGATACCAATGCCTTTAACTCCTTCTAATGAAGAAAAAAGGAATTCCACACAGTAAGTTTTCAAAGACTTATGGTGTTCCTTGGGTAGTTTTTAGCCAGAAAAATTAAATAATTTAGCCATCCTCTGTACGACCAACAAAATTCTGGCTGCCTTATGCTATGGTTGTTAGGGAAAGAAATAGTGAGACTAATTCTTCTTTTAGTTATGTATGACAGAAGAATCTACCTATTGAATGCTACAAATGAAAGCACTGAAATAAGAAAGAAACATGATGCATATTTTTCTTTCTCCAAATTGTGTGTAGATACATACATACTTGCATATTAAAGTCTGATATTTATGGGTTCAGCTCTGGGAGTTTCACTTTTCTGTACTAATGATCACTTCAGTGCCATTTATTAGATATTTTCCCTAGCTTTTCTTTAGGGATCATTTTAAAGACTGCTTGTATGTGGTTTGAGAAGATATAAACATTGGTATTATGGGAGATGGAATACACAAGTGACTAAGTAGCACAAAAAGAGAGCTAGTTTCATCCCTGGCTGATATATTGAGTGCATTCACCACCACACAGCTAAAGATCAAGGAGATGCGATGAAAAAAAATCTGCTACTAACTAGATTCATATTTTTAACAATACTATAGAGCTGAGTGTCAGTGCTTTTGTGAACACCACAATTTCAATATTGCATTCCCAGGAAGAAAGCTGAGGTGTTTAAAAAAAAGCCTACAGTATTTTATCAAATTACTTGTCAATGCATCACACTGAAAGCAAATCAAATGCTCACCTCATTCCTTTGATATTAGTTTCTGTGTCATACAGGGGAAAGGATTTCCTAATAGCATTGTCTACCATTTGCTACAAATTTTCTCATTTCCATACATTCCAAGATTCTTTCTACATGTAAATATTTTTCAATGGATTACTTATAATAATAATAGTGAGACTGCTATACTATACCTGGAATAAATGTTGTCAGTTACTTGTTTTGTCTTCAGTAGTGGACAGTATTTCCTCTCCAAAATCATGCATTTTCACACTGATGATGAGAAACAGACTTTCTTTCTGAGGAAAGAAAATTAACTGGACCAGAAACTTCATAAATGTTGTAGTAATTTCACTGAATTATAAATCTCCTGAAGGGTGACATTGTACAAATTTGATTGCAACACTACTTTGCATACTGGGTCTAGATAGGTAGTCTGACTTTAAATTTTTGGACGTTGTGCCATGTCTTGGTATTGACCAAGGAATAGTATGAATGAGAATGAGCCCCAAATAAAAATGAAGTATCACAGAAATAATTCTGAATATGCTTGAGGTACTTAAATAAAGTGGTGAATACAGCACCGGCAAAAAAATCTTTCCCGTGTTGTCTTCTTCTAAGCTGTAGAAGCAGCTTAACCAGAAAGTTGTTCTGATTTCAATGAAGACGTTGAACTTCATTGGGCACTGTGTCCTCAAAAACCATTCACGTTGGATAGCATAGAAGTGTACAAGCTACAAAATTAATAAAATACTCTTATTCCCTCCACTTTCTGATGTGTTTTGCAATGTTTCTTTGAGACAAACTGAGTGCAATCTTCAAGAATTTTATGTTCTGCTATAGTTCTCCAGCACTACCATAGAAAATGCACAGTATTTTCTGTGGAGATAAGTATTTTCTGCTGGAGATGTCACAAGTAAAAGCAACCTTTAGCTACGTAAAGACAAGTTTTACCACTGAAGTATCATAATTGCTTTGTATAAATAATAATCACAGGTGGCAAATAGAAAATCGGGCAAAAGTGTCTTCTCACAACCACTGAGAGAAGGATGCAAGCCTTGGACTCATACAGATATTTAATTTATGAATTACAACAATAATTTTTTAATTATTTATTTTTTAATTACAACACAACTGCATTACAGGACAATTATGTAAAGTAAAGCAAGGAAAAGTGCCAGGTAAAAGTGGTATGTGCACTATTAATTCATTCATATTCAGTTTGCACGGCATGGTTTTGGTTCTGGGGGGCTAAAAAGGGTGGCTTCTCAGAATAGCTGCCAGAAGTTTTCCCCATATCCTGTAGAGACAGCATCAGACAGCTCCAAGGCAAACCACTGCTGGACTGGTTGTGCCCATCATCAACAGAAGCAGTCACTCTGGGATAATGTGTTTATGGGGAAAAAATCGGAGCAGAGGAGAGTTAGAAGCAGCCCTGCATATACTAAGGTCAGCAGAGCAGGACAGAGAGGGCCTGCACCAGCTGCCAGGGCAGACATTCCCCAGCAACCCTTGGGGAAGACCAGAGTGTGGTAGTCTACATCCCTGCAGCCCACGAAAGCCCAAGGGGAAGCAGAGATCCACTTGCAACCCCTGGAGGGTTGCACACCAGAGCAGGTGGGTGCCTGAAGGAGAAGGCTGTGATGCTATGGAAAATCCATGCTGTAGTGGGTTCCTGGCAAGGCCTGTGGACCCATGGAGATAGGAGCCCATGCTGGAGCAGGGTTGCTGCCCTGCAGGAAAGCCATGCTGGTACAGGTTGTGAAGAACTGTAGCCCCTGGGGAGGGCTCACACTGGATAAGTCCACAGAGGACTATCTCCCACACTGGAGCAGGGAAAGAGTGTGAGGAGTCTTCCACACAACAAGAAAGCAGCAGCAGAGACAGAGAGACAGCATGTTTTTACTTCTTGTTACTCTTCTCTGATTTGATAATAAATTGGCAATTAATTTCCTCAAGTCATGTCTGTTTCTCCCATGGTGGCAGCCGGTGAGTGCTCTTTCCATGTCCTTATCTTAACCCATTAGCCTTTTGTTTTATCTTTTTTGTTGAGAAGTGATAGAGAGACCTTGGTGGATACCTGGCATTCAGACAGGGTCAACTCACCAAGCCATCCCTCATGTGTGTACCTTAATTACACAGTCAGATACCATCTATTTTCCTCTCAGACCCCAGTTTCATTCAGCACTTATGGCTTAGCTGCAAACTCCCTACTGACTGTCTTCAAACTGAAGAATTTTTTTTTAAATATGTTGCGCTGTCACTGTGTGTGAAAGCATGTTTTCCCCATGTCCTGTAAATGTGAGACTCTGGCACGAAGTGTATACATCCCTACCTGCCGTCTTTCTCGGCCAAGTTTCAAGCATGGAATTCCTATATGGTTTGTTTTCTTCAATAGCTGACAGTCTGTTCTTAACTTGAGTGAAGATATATACTTGTCTTTTTATAAATCTTGTTGAAACAAGCATGACTTGTTCTTGAATATAATTTAAAAAAAAACAATTAAACACTTCAGCCTGAATTGCTAACATGGGAAATACAGAAGCATTTACAAACCGATCATGAAACAGTAGTAATAAACTTAATTGCTGTCATCAATTTCAGCTGTATGATAATCTACTGTAAAACATGTAGAAGTGAGCATAAACCTTTTTAGGTTGGGCAGTAAACCTGTGAAACAGTATTGTGAATACAAGAAATATACATGGGTTTCACAGAAAGTGGACAAATACCTGGAAAATGCACCCATTGAGATCTGCCAAACAAGTGAAATATCAAGAAAACATCTAGATTAAAAATATCTTACTCCTTTCCAGATCTCTACTTCAGACACATACTCTTTTGCCTTTTATGCTCTTCAGACTAGACTTGTTCACATTTTGCTGTGTGGCTCTGTGTTTCCCGGGGTAATAGCATTACCTGTATGTATAAAACACATTCCAGAGGGGCTGTGACTTTCACCCAGAGATGGTTCAGGTCATTATTAGGAATGGCACACTGCAGATGCAGTTGCACCTCTGGTGCCCATCCTGTCCCCTGGCATGTTCCATCCAGATGCAGATTATCCCTCTTTAGATACTCACTCATGCCAAAGATTACAGCTGGGCATTGCACCAATGCATTTCCTAGTGTGACCAGGAACTCAGTCCCTACAGAGCAAGTGGTCTGTGTTAGTCACAAGAAGGGGAGTACTGCTAGGAAAGAGTGAAACTCTTAAACCTCGCCCCGTCCCCATGGCATACAGCTTCACCTCTTTGTCTCAATCCCTTTTTAATAGCAGCTGTGATGCTGGTGTGTATGGAGTACTTATTTGAACTAGGAGAGGTGTTATTTTGCTGGTAGCAAAGACTGGCTTAATAGACTCCTCTTCCGTGGAAATGGCCAGTACAGTACAGCCCAGCAGGAACTGTGAAAGGAAGAAAAGGCAAGACAAGTAATTTCCATGTGTGGACAGAAAATCTAGGGTGTTGCTTGCAGAGTTTGCTTTCAGCTTTCTACCATCAGATGGAAAACAAAAGGTTTTCCTAAGAGCTCAGGTGCAGCCACCTGAGTGGTCCGCTGCTTTTCTGAGTGCTGCTAACCACTTTCATGTATTTTAATTCCAAGATAATTTAGTGGTGGCACAGAACACCTTGACCATTCCAAAATAGATTGGATGTTTATCCATGCTTTAATCTGGAAAAACACAGAGCCAAAAATATGTATCTTTTGACCTACACATGCAGGAGTATTCACAGAGAAAGTAATCCTAAATATCTTACAGTGGCTATAGATCTCTAGTTACAGGCACTTTGGGAGAGTTCTTCTTTGGGAGACTACTTGCTATATGAAGGGAATTTTGAAAATAACAGCTTGAAGATCAGCAGGACAATAAAGGGAGGATTACAAGGGAGAATTGACAAGCTGCTTGTATATAGCTTGACTGAATAAGTGCTAAATGGTAATCATGACCAATATATATTCTAAGTACTGTGACAGAACTGAGGTTGTTACTCACAGGTGTTGAAACATAACTAATTGAAGGGTATTAGAATAAAGCTGGGTAAAGGATTGGGATCAGGAACACTACTCTGGAAGTGACATCTGGTGGATGGAAAGTCTCCCAAGAGTAAGGGAGAGCTTTCAACATATCCATCATTTAATACTGAACTAGCAAAGTTCTCAAGAACATTGTCATCTTGTATTAGAACCAAAAAAGCTGGATAATCTTACAGAGATTTTTTTCACCAGGTCAATGTAGGATGAGGAAGAATTATTTTTTCAGAAACACCTTGAAGCATATTCCATTAGGAAATGATGGCTATGTAACTCCAATTTTTAACTAATCTCTTAGCAAATAAGTCTCTGTTTCAAGTTCACTCTCATACATTAAATTTCACCCCTCCTATGTACCACATAGAATTATTTTTCCTATGTTGTAACAAAACCTCTGTTCATTGTAGTTTAACAAATTAATCAAATTTCAAGTGCAAAACTTAGACAGAATACAAGATTTCATAAGTTTGCTTTCTGAAAGACACTAGAATTATATGATGACAACAGGAAAACCAGAAAGATAATACAATGAGGATGACATTTTTTTAGAATTCATCTCTGATTACAAGAGAAAGCTTGGCTTTACTGCAGAAGAAATTACTGTTCTTGTCTGTCTCTTGTGTGACTAGCCACAATTTGAATTGACCACAAGGTTCAAATTCAGAGCTGACTTGGGACAATATTTGACAAGTCAGCCATGGTCAGATTTCACTGCTAAGACAGAGCAGACCCTTGGCCCTGTGCTTGCCAGCTAGCACACCTTTCCTGGACTTTCTTCTCCCTGCCCTCAGTTGGGCACTTATTGTCACCAAATCTGTAGGGTAGACAATGTTCCAGTTGTTCAGAAAAGGTACTATTTAAGGGCCTTTGCAGTTTTGTAGCTGCTTTTTCTGTAAAATGTTAATGTTACCGTTAGCATCCTGGAAGGTAAATCCAGTGCAATAAGTAAATACTGCAAGCTTTGTGAGACAGAATTTTCATCTGTTGAACAACAACAAAAAAAAAAAACAGCATTTTTTCAATAATAAGTTTCCTTTTAAGATGTTTTCTCAAGGGAGGGAGTTTTTAGGCTTTCTGTTTTAAGAATTTGTGAGAAAAATCTTCAACATATTGAAGCAGAAATTACATCATAAGATTTGACTGAATATTTTTTAAATTGTACCCAGCATCCAGATGTAGGGATGGTCTTGGGTGTAACAGATATTCTTGCTAAGAACTCAAAGTATAGAATCCTTACCTGTGCTCAATAATCTCATGATCTCTGGATGCAATTAGTCTAGATTTCCATATGTGCACTTTTGCTATTTGTTTTGGGGGATTTTTGTTTAATATCTGACATTGCTGTACATTTCATTTTGCATGACACTGTCTAACCAACTTCAAAGAGAGTCAGTCTTTCTGTCATGAGTCATGGACAAGGAAAATAGACAATACAATTTTAATTATTGGGGACAATATGTGATATTTGACCTAAAAAGCCAAAATTCTGTATCAGCGCATTATGTGTAAAAAGTTTAGGTTACAGCAGGAATCTAACTGAAATTGTCAAACTTACTATCTAGTAATACTGTTTACTTTAGCATCAGCAATGTTATGGTGCTTGTTACCAGCACTTCCGAATGGCTTTACAGTGATGTGGATGGAAATTTTCATTGACTGTGATGTTTCTTCTTTTTCCCACACAGATGTGCATACTGTATGGCTGCTTTTCTTTCTTTGAAAGAATACTTTCAGGTTGAAGTTGTCTTCAAAAGAAGGGAATATATTGAAGAGTGTGTCAAAGGTACAAAACCCAAATGGGTCAATATCTAATGTTCCAGATGAAGCAACTCCATTATGGGGTCAGAGAGATAAGCCCATTGATTTTGAAGCTTGCAGTCCCTGCAAAATTGGTCAATACCAGCTGGTGTGACAGTGTTAGGATTCTACATCTGAGTTCTTTTTTGATTTTTTTACACACATTTCAAATTAATTAGCTAACACTTCTGCTGCTTATAATGAATGAGGCTTGGACTGTGAAGTGCTCCTTACAACCTTACACTTGTGAATAATGATATATCTCAAGGTTACCTTTGTTCTGCCCTTTGTTCCTCATCTGACTGTTTTGCTGGGGTACTGTCAGACAGACAGAGAAAGGGAGTCACTTGTGAGAGAGTCCCTGAGTATGGCTACATTGCACTTGTAGAGCATGCAGAACTGTAAATGCTGTGTAGCCATGCACAATTTGCTGTAAACAAAGCATTTTAGGGGAGAGTGCCTGCAGACATTTCTCCCTGCAAAAGCAGAGTGTATTGGGGATTACTGCAAATATATTCAGTTTATGAGATCAGTAAATCTCCATGTGTTCATCAAAGCTATGCCAATTTAGTTGACACTGAGAAAAGAGTCCTAAAAGTTTGGAGAGTTTGCCCTACTAATTTTGTGGTCAAAACACTCATTGATTCTACCCTGTGCCTAAAGAAATAGAAACTGCTTTTAAGCACACACCACATCTTGCATTAGCCACCATTGCCTTTGCATGAATACGGTTTGGAGAAGGTCAAAGCTATTCCAGAGTGTGTATGTTTCCTGGGAAAGGGCATTCCAGCAATGCATTAATACATAGTCTGATTCATGCTGAATCAATGAAGTAATTTCACTATTGTGAGCCTGCACAATAGTGAAATTAGTGGGCCAATGATACATAAATCAACAGATGGGGCCTCAAAACATTCATGCTCATACTCTGTCAACATGATCTCCACTGAATTTCCCTTACTTATTGTCATCTTTTTCAGAACTGTTTGATGGTTTGTCTAGTGTAACTCACCAGAAAGCATTTTGCCTAAAGATAGTCCTCTCCAGACAACAGCACAACACATCATCAGTTTCTGACTGAGAAAATATGGGCATTAATAAGTTACAGTTTGTTGATTTCAGGCGCTCAGTGGTGGTTTGGCAATTGGTTGTCAGCACTGAAAGGTCTGAGGTACAAAGTGCCATGCAACTTTTTTCAAGCTGTGTCTTGATGAGATGAATTCTAATGAATCCCTTCTCTACATGCTGAAGCTTAATCCCTATTCAGAAGGGATTAGTATTCAAATTTATCATAGAATCAAGACTGATTAGTGGTCTAACACAAACAGTATGTCATGGAACATTCACTGGAAAGTTTGTGACATTTCTTGTTTATTTCTCAATTTTTATGATATTCCTACAGTTAGCAGGGTGACCTGTCTCACTGTTGTCATTTGCCATTAGAAGTTATTGATTAAAATGCTGCAAGGAGCTGATGGGGGAAACTTCAAGACTGCACTTAGCGACAGTTTGCAGCTGTATGCAAATTGCGAGAAAAGTTCTCTGTTTCCTGGGGGAAGGTCAGTATGAAATCTGGTTGGGTGCACTGGCTCAGGAGATGTAGTTTTGATCCTGCCTGCCTAAAGAAGTTTCTACTGGGACATTTCTTCACAATCATGAGCTACAGTGGCAGGCTTGTGACGGAGCATTTGACTGAAGAAGTCTTGCAGATGGAGGGCACGGATAGTTAATCAAAGTACTTTTTTAAAGTCCCTTTCTTAATAAAATGGAGCTAGGTTACTTCTAAAACTTAGATAAGCCTGAATCATCTGAGGAATTTGATAGAACTAGTTGGAAGAAAACAGGAAAAGTAATACAACTAGGAATGTGCACCACCAATCAGTTTAAATTGGCAGTGGTTGATGCTGTGAATCAAATAGCTCCTGAGTTCAGATTAACAAATTTTTAAGCAAAATTTCATCACAGGGGCTTGTGTTCACTAATGACTTGGTAATGGGCTCCAAGATTTCAGATATGCATTTCAAAAGAATCCTTCTCTCTCTTCCTTTTCCACCACAGTCCCCATAAAAGAAAAATTAGGGAAAATGTGTTTTCAATTATCTCAGAGAGATAGGGTTTATGGAACATAAATAAGAACAATACTTCTGCCCATCTCTACTAAAATTTAAATTTATACTATTTTATTATACACTTGTGATTTTTTTTTTTTTCATTTAGTTCTATTCAAAGTCTACTGAAATTGATGGAAAATCTTCCTTTGATCTCAGTGTTGTGTGGGATTTGGTGCTCAGGAATGTTGAATGAGAAGCAGAAGGAGAAGGTTTTCAGGTCAAAAAAATTAAAGAGCACTTGATTAGTGTATATGTTGCTGGAATTTAAAAGAAAAAATCCAATTGTAGTTTTGATATATGAAACAGCAGCCCAATATTTATTACTTGCATATTGATACTATCAAACAATTGCAAGTCCATTCATTCTCTGCTGTACCATCATGTAGATAACCAGACTGATCATGGAGGCACCTTGTACTTTACAGATGTATGAAATATTTGATATGAATAAAAGCTTGAGCAAGGGACAGTATGGAAGAGAACAGAACCATAAATGGTTGTGCCCACTAAAGCTGAAAGTTTTGATCTGTCATTAATGTGATGCTACTTTATAATTTTTTATACATAGCTTTTGGTGTTGTGATCTTTCCTAATCTCAGATGATAGGTGAATATGAATTGTCACTCATCACCACATTTTTAAGGGTGCCTGTCATATTGGCACTGTACTTATAGGAGCAGAAAGAAATTAACTTAAAGCTTAAATTGTCCAATGTGTCACATAAGTACCTTAAAATTTTGGTTTGCAATATATACTTAATTTTTACTGACACTTAAATTAGATGTAGGTCATGGACAAGTGAACTACAAAGAAGGAAATAATGTTCTTAGGAAGTTACTACTTTGTTGCCATGAGTTTCATCTCATTTTGTGGTCTCATTGTCTGATATCAGTGCTCTGAGGGCACACAGTACTAAGAATAAGGCTAATGATGTAAATTAATTTACATGACCCAAGTGCCAGTATCATTGGCTGGCAATACCACCTCTGCAAATAGCTGATTATACTGAAGGAAATCGGGCAACCAGGCAAATTGGAAAGCCGTAAAAAGGATGATAAAAGCTCTGCAAGCTGTGACATTCCTGTTATAACAAAGTGTGCTGTATCAACTCCTTGGTCACACCAAGTCAAAGGTAAATGAGTGAGGACCAGGCATGTCCCCTTCCCCTGTACAGTCTCCTGCTGCAGTCTCATTCAAAAGCTATATTTAGTTAAACAAGAAATATTGTACAGCATAAGTTGGAGATTGTGAGCTATTCCCTACCATCAGCAAAAGGTAATTTCATATCTCAGAGCATGGAATCGGATTACATTATTTCCTTAGTTTCCTGAATGCTGCATTCAGGTTGCGAAAAGCCTCCTAAAAATCAGCTGAGAGAAGGGTATTTCAAGCTAGAGTTTCATTTATGGTGATGCCTTTTTCTCTGGTCATAGAATTATGAGCCAGACATGGTTAAGAGGATGAAAGGGGTTTTACCTCATTTAATAAGGATCCTTATGGTGCACAACTCAACAAGGCATAAAATGCTGAAAATACAACACATGACACATATACAATTTTTATAGACTTTGCAAATTAACACACCTGATGAAGATTCCCCAAGGAGAAGCTTACTAGATTAAGTAATGTCCCCCTGTTCTGGCAACTTCAAGCATCTCTCCCCCCCTCAGATGAGGCTTGAATTCTGATTATAAAAATATGTCCTAGAAAGCTGGTTCCAGCATTGTCTCCTATGGAGAACAAAGCAGGCTTCAGGCCTTCAACAGGGAGACTTTTAGAAGATTTTGTCCTCTTGCCTAAGGAAATGCCAGAACTAAGTTACAGTATCAGGCTGAAAATATGTAACATAAGCATATAGAGAATATATAAAAGGTATATTAAATAAAGCAAAAAACTGCCACAGCATCAATGCAAGATTCCTGCTAAAAAAAGTATGAGGAAACAAGGAATCCAAAGGATCTAGAAGAGGGAGGACAATGAAGAAGAATTACAAATGGCTTGGAAGACACTCTGAAGAGAGATGACAAAAAAGTATTTTAGTTGGAAGCACTGACCTTCAAGAGTAAAGACAGTTTCAATAAGCCTCAGGAAAGAAACAAAGGCCTGAATCACTTACAGTGACTACTCTTACTGTGGGCAATGACCTAGCTCAGCTATACAGGGAAGGTGAGCTTCATCTTTGCTATAAGAAAATACAGTTTAAAAAAGTCAATGTAATTGCTCCTATCTCCACAAACTCCAGCAGGAGTAGATATGCTGACCTACCTCATCCTATCTATCACTTAAAAGAATGTTTGCAAGGGAATGGACTAGAAGCCCTAACAAGTAGGAAGGATGAGAGCAGGAATACAGTGATAGCAAGACGTGGGTAAAGAACTGGTAACTATGAGGTTAGTGCATGGTGGAAAAAAAGAAGGAGATCTCTGAATCCTTTTTGAAAACTACTTTTTGACTACAGTCAAAGAGGTTGGTTAAAATCTTGGATAAAACTATGCCACTCCTGACTAGTTAGACTACTTAGCAGCTTCATCCCTTTCACTGGAAGTTCATATATGTCAAAAGATGTTTTAAATGCCTGCTGTACTGACATTTAGTGGAAAAAAAACAGAAAAAACATTATGCTGTCCTGCATGCCCTCAGAGCATTCTTTTGCAGGCTGAGTGTGTCAGGAGTCACAAAATGGCAGAATATTATGAGTTGGAAGGGACCCATCAGGATCATCAAGTCCAACTCCTGGCCCTGTGGAAGGCGCTACAAGAATTACAGCATGTGACGGAGAGTATTGTCCAAACACTTCCTGAACTCTGTCAGGCTTGGTGCTGTGACCACTTGCCGTGGGAGGCTATCCAGTGCTCAACAGCCCTCTGAGGGATAAGCCTTTTCTCGATATCTAAAACTCCCCAGACTCAGTTTCATGCTATTGACTCAAGTCTCATCACTGGTCATGAGAAGGAAGAGACCATTGTCTGACCCTCCACTTCCTCTTGTGAGGATGTTGAAGACCACAATGAGATGTCCCCTTGGTATCCTCTTCTCCAGGCTGGATAGACCAAGGGATCTCATCCACTCCTCAAGATTTCCTCTCCAGATATTTCACCATACTCTTGGCCCCACTTTGGAGGGTCTCTAACAGGTTAATGACTGTTTTAAAAACTGCACACAGGACTCAGGGTGAGGCTGCCCCAGAGCAGAGCAGAGCAGAGCAGGACAATCCCCTCCCTTGTCCAGCTGGCCGTGCTGTCCCTGATGCCCCCCAGGACACGCTTGGCCCTCCTGGCTGCCAGGGCACTGCTGGCTCATGTTCAACTCTCCACTGACCAGGACCCCCAGGTCCCTTTCTGCAGCACTGCTCTCCAGCCTCTCATTCCCCAGGCTGTCTGTACATCCAGAGTTACTTCATCCTAGGTGAGGAATCCAGTACTTGTCTTTGTTAAACTTCATATGGTGATTTCCCATCTCTCTGGTTTGTCCAGGTCACCCTGCAGGGTCTCTCTGAGGGACTGGACAGTTTAGTGTCATCAGCAAACTTAGTATTACTTCTAGTTCTGCATCCAAGTTGTTTTTGAAGCTGCTGAAGAGAGCTGGCCCTAGGACAGAGCCCTGCAGAACCCCACTATGAAGCTCCTCTGCTCTGCTGCAATGGTTTTATTCTCATTTCTAGTGCCTCCCTGTACATAAGCCTAGAACCAAGTAAGCACACAATGATTTAACTAAATCTCTTTTCTGGGCAACTGTTGATTATTCTTGGTAGTTAGAAGTCAGTATAGCTAAAAAGGGGAGTAAAAGAAAAGCTTGTAGGAAAATACTTCTATTTTTCTTTTATAATTTAAAATGAGAAAAAGAAAAATTTATAATTGTGTATTGCATCAGTTCAGAAAATTGAAAGAATAGATTCTCTAGGTCAGACCATGAAGCAGAGACTGGGAGATTTTGTGTGTTAAATTCTGCTATACTTGTTACCATGCAATCAGAAAGTTTACTACAGTATTATTTTTGTTCTCTTATAGTCATGTGGTTTAAGTGATAACCTTGTTCATTGCATAAGTGATACTGCTTCCCTCACAGATGCCTCACAATATTTGGAGTGTGTTACCAAGGTCTTGGTTCCATCACAGCCTCATGGCACTGCAGCTGGTTTGTTATGGGTTACACTGTCTCAACCTCCTGAACAGGCATTTATAGAGCTTCCTCAGTAACCCGCACCTGATTAATGAGGTGAGAATATAAAACACTCCACCTGCCACAGCAGCCACAAAAACTGCATTAATGTGTAAGGAAAAAAGGGAAAACTAGTCTCAAAGCTTCAGTGTACAGAACAAGCAAGATCAGCTGCTTATTTACCTCAGCTCCTAATGATGCTATTTGTGAATGAGTTACTTGCTTACTCATTTAGCCCACTAGCAGAGAGTCAATCCAGGGAAAATTATGCCTTCTTGTAATAAATATTGTATGACATAAAAAACATCTTACAGTCTTTAAGACTGTAATCTTCTGGAAAATCCCTCCCAGTCATTTTTCTCCATGTAGTGCTTAAGAACAGTAAACTACTGCCTGTTGAGATACGGAGTGAAATAAATGCATTAAGGAGAGTTTTTGTAGACTGTAGAGAATGTGCATTGGTTATAACTAACACATTTCTGGTCTCTTTTGTAATATGAAGGAAAAATATTTTTTTTATTTTACGTTAAAAAATTAACAATTGTAAGTTTGTGTCCAAACTGTGTGACTCATGCAATACCTGAGGAAGTTTCTCAATCTTTATTTGAAATATGTTAGTATTCTTTACTTGAAAGATATTATATGCACCAATCACATCTTTAATTAAAACTAGATCCATTCATTTCTGCGTTATGTTTAAATTAATGTAAATCTTTGCAATCCATATCTAAACAGAATCCATGAGTACTTTATAAAACCAATAAGAAATCATGTGCCTCCTTTAAGTGGGAAAGGCTTTCAGCACAGTCATCAAATTGATCAACTCAAACTGTTGAGCCAAAGGGAAATCCAAAAGATAGTAACTGAAAATGTAGTCACCACTTTTTGTGCTTATAAAAGGAAAGTGTCTCAGCAGCCAGGTGGATGGAAATGTAAAGACTTTTACATTTTTAATGTTCCCATTTTAAACTAGTTTATCAACTTTTTTTTTTTAATCCACAGAGTTTTGAAGACATCATTTGCAGCTGATTTTTTAAACCAACACTTGCAGTTTTCAGTGAAGAGTGAGGAACTGACATCTGCAAGCGAGAGTTCTCACACTCGGCTACTGACTGCCAGCAGTCTTTCCACTTTCATTTCCATGGAAACTGGGCAAGAAAAGTATTTCTTATACTTTTTTAAAATTCTTATTTTTATTCACCCAACCACTTAACTTGCAAAAATACGGATTAGCCCAGAGCATCTAGGGGAGTTTATGTGTGACTGGTGCTTTTAGCAGATGTAGTCTAAAGCTGCCACAAAGACCTAAAGTTCATTGACTGGAACTACTTGTTGTGACATGTTTTCCCTTTTTTGGTTTTGCTTACTGGTAAGTCTCAAAAACTCTGATGTTTCAGTAGTAGTTTTGCTCCTTAGGTGCATACCAAGTAGAGGGCTGATAGGAAAATATATATTTCTTCTGTAGAGCTTTATATGCAATTTCTAGACTCTAACCACTGTACAGCTCTGAATGTATACTTGTTCCCCCTATTTATAGCTGAACACCACTGAAGATGAGTTCTGATTCTGAATTAATTTATTTCTTATTCAGCTTGTGCAGTCATACGTCTTCACTGAGTTTAATTAACTAATCCCATATTTACCTGAAAACTAGAGTTTAAGAAATATTTAAGAAATATGAATGTCAGCCAGTAGTTCTGAAATCACTTCAACTGGTAGCTGTCTCAATGACAATATTGAAAAATAATATTGCTGCAAGTTCTAGAAAACTATCCATTATAACCGAATTTACCTCTGTGAATCTGTGTTTACAAAAGGAAATATTTCTAAAAAAAGAAATTATATGCACTTTCTCTAACAGCCTTTATAGCAGTGCTGGATCTCATTAGTTTACTGGCTTTGTGGCCTAAGATATTAAAAATTACAGAAGTGGCTGGATTTATCAGGTGTAATTGAATAAGATGAGTAATGCAGAAAGAAACCAAGAACATATGAAAGTATTCTGATGTCTGGTAATGAAAAGTTCAGGAATTATTCGGTGATATTGTGAATAATTAAAAAAAATGGAAATTTATTCTAGCAAAATGTCAAAAAATTGTGTGATGAATAATTCATAATGAATAATTCATCCATCTCCACACTATATAGAAATGTTCTTGGCATTCTGCACATACATTTATACCATTACTTTAAGGTTTCACTTCCAGTAGCTTCAAGCAGTGTTCAGCAGCTGAATAAATTCAGGACCCCCACAACTTTACCATGCAGGACAGAAGACCAAATAAACAATGCTTGCTCATGACAGCCCAATGGACACTTTCACCATGGTAGTCCAGACTGACTGTGGGTGCAGAGGAGCTGTTGAATGTGCTCCCTTTACAGTGCTGGTTGTTGGACTCTCCAGGTAGAGCTTCAGGCACAGCAAATCACTGGATTTGTGAGGTTGCATCCCCTGCTCACAGACAGAAACATTTCTAAGACACCATTCTCCCCAGCTTTCACCTGCAGGGTTGTTATTCCCTCCCTGGGAGACATCTCATTGTCTGAGTCACATTAAATACAACAGGTTGTTATTATACACACTGCCTTGTCTGTCTCGTTGAGCTGCTCCTGAAAACTCACAGGCCAGAAGTCCACATGCAATTCAGGAACATGCTGGACACAGTGTTTTCAAATACAGGTCTTCCACTAGCTGCTGAAGCCTGGCATACTTTTCTTTGCTACAGCAGACTGTGGGCTGCCATATATCCATTAGCTATGGTTTCTGGAAAAAGAAAATATTTCAGAGTTACTTTACAATTGCTGCTACAGCTTCCACAGCTCCCATTCTAGGGAATATGTAGCTTGAATATCTCTTTTGACAACAGCTCCGACCTCAAACTATGCTAAAAACTATATTTACTTCAGCCCATCTTTTTTCATTACTAACCTACACATGAAGCTGCCACATACAGTAGTGTAAAACATCATGAACATTTTTTTTACAAGGAAACATGTCAGTTAATGCATGTAGTGCATGAAAAGACTTTTTCCTAGATGCAGAAAAACAGATAACAGAAGCCCACAGATACTTCCCTTCTGCACCAATTTTGATGTTCCAAAGATTGTTTGGTGATTTGAATAATTATATTTTAGCAAGAAGGAAGTCTGGTCATTTTTATTTCCTTTTTCAAAAATATAAACTGCAATGGTGCTGTTCTCTATCAGATTTCCCTTTTATGTAATTTTGTAAGTTTATTGTGATAGCATTCAAAAGGCTGTGCCTGAAAAGTTCTATAACATATGGCATATATTTAACATTGCTTGTGAATTAAAAATAACAACCAGCCATCTGCCTTTCTGAGCAGATTTTAACAAAGTCTAAATGAAAAGCTCAACGATGTGAATGTTGTCAATTAAAATACGAAACACTTAGGTTCATGACAGGGTAAAAGTGTTTAGACTTACCTTACTTGAACCTGAGTCACTAACAGATTAGCCTCCATATTTGAGTAGACATTTTATAGAGGAATAAAACATCATGGTGAGCATCAAGAGCAGGTTTTGTTTTAAGAAAATATAAGCTTCAAAAGTCAGCCAATTGTCTGCTGGTTCATCATGTATGAACTGTTTGAAAAAGTGTGATTTTGGTAATTTTCACTGATGCTAACTATTCAAATTAGCATTTCTATAAAATCTCATTAAATCTTTTCAGCAGCAATTAACTGATGGGTTCGTAGATTTTACTGTACTACAGCAATACAATATAAGCAATACCTATCCCCAGTTTTCTCCACTTATTGATGTCAGAATTATTAATTACTGATTATTGCCTCATGTTTAGCTTCAGGGTTATTTGTTGGGGTTTTTTCCCAAGCATGTCGGTGCTTTTTTCCTTTTTTTTTGATGAGGTAAATGAAAATCCATTTTAAAATAGAAAGTAAAAATATTTCATTTTTTAAATCTTAACAAGAGACACAGAGACTTTCAAAAGAAATCTCCCACTCCCTTAATCTCACTAAATTTTTTAGCTAAAATTATATACTAACTTGTCAAATAAATAATGGCAGCCTGGCTGACACTGTCTGCCCATAATATTCTATATTTTTGTTACCTTCTGACTTTATTATTGCAGTTTTTTACCCAAACTACTTTCAACTGGTGTACCACCACCTGAAAAGAGTTACAGTTTGGTTCTCATAAACCTAGAATACAACTCAAAATACAGACTACAATAGTGCATCATAAATATGACCAAAATTTTGTAGTCTCTGCCAGCTCAGTTCTGAGTATGTTTTCTGTTGTATGTAAATACTTCTCCATTTTCACACTCACTTTTTTTCTTTACTCATTTTTTAATGATTAGGCTTTTTAATAAATGGAGAAGAGAGGAAGGAAGCAGCAACTTTTGTTTCTACTTTCAATGCAGAACCTCAGATGTCACAGTGAAGTTGAACAGTATCTAAGAGTTTGTAGAACCCATAAGACATGTCACTGGAAAGAGAGAAGCTGGTCAGTATTTCAGCCTGTTGCTCCACCCTTTGCATAGGTATGATACCGTTTCACATAGAAAGATACTAATTCAATTGGAATAAACTAAATTGCATATCTGGGTGGTGTGGAATCAGTTTTTGTCAGCTTTAGTTGTCCTGAACTGCTATATGCTCTCTAAAAGAGGGATTCAAGAACAATGTCTGGAATCTGACCGTTGCAAAAAAGTATCTACTGTTGGGGAATACAGCACTTCCCTTGAGAGAGCATTCTAAATGGCTGATCTCATTGTGAAATAAATTTTCTTTTTGTGTCCAATCAGAATGTCCTCAGGGGTCATTTATGCCCATTACCTCTCATCTTTTCTTTGTGACTCCTTTTTAAAAGGGACTCTAGATAAGTTATTGAATAAGTAATTTTAATTCAGTGCTCAGTTTGCTTTCAGCATTTTTGGTAAAACTTCAGTGACTTCTAAGAATGTAATAAAACTATTATTACTAATAGTTAATATAAAATTAACTATTTAAAAATAAATATTAATATAAAACAAGTGTAAGCAAGTTCCAGTTTTTACACAGAAAAGCCCAGTTACCTTTTGAGCGCCAACATGAAGTAAGGGAGTATTGAGTTGCAAGCAACATATGACCTAGTCAACCTCAATACCTTAAACCTCAAAAGGGACTTGAATTAGATTTCACTAGGAAAGTGTTGGAGCAATTGTTGCAATTTATTTAGCTTAGAGAAAAGACAAGTCATATATTCTCTGCAATATGTAGAGTGGAGAGCACAACTCCAAAAATGCATCATTAGGGAAAAATACAACTTCTTCATGAAAATGAGCTTTCTCTTTGTGAAGGTGGATTGGCATCAGAAAGTGTCTGGCGATGAACGTCTTTGGATCCACAAGACAGGAAAAAAAGCTTCTTCAAAAATGGATGAATAAATAAAGAGATGACTTAGACTGGGCACTCCAGAAAGCTCATAAAGCTGCAGGAACTGTGATTCCTCACTTACATATTGTTTTGGACTACATTTTGATGAATACACTGGATCAAATGCATTAAAATTTCACAGCCTGCTAAGTTCAGTGCATAAGTGTTCTCAGAAACAATTAATTTGTCTAGCTGCAAACATTTGACAGCTTCTCTGTAGAACAGCCTGAACTTTTGGAGTGTTACCATTTCTCTGTCTTAGTCTTGTTTGATCGTTTATCATCGTCTTGTTCCATTTCACCAGCTAAGTAAATAAACAAAAGACGAAGGAAAGCAGAATTATGTAATTTTTTGTCATGGACCTAGTGAAGCTTTTGTGTAATTTTCTGTGCAAGTGAGGGAGCAACAATTTGAGGCAAAGAGGAGGTTTGTAGTAAAGCACAGGAGCAGTAGTCAGGAAATGGTCTTCCTTTCTCAGTTGCTCGGATGTTCTTTGGGATCACAAGCATGGTTTCTGCAAATTGATACTTAGACTTAGCATCAATTTGGATAGAAACAGAAGCAGACTCATAATCCTATTTATCATCTGAAAAATGGGCCTCCTATTTGATCCCATTGAAAAGTCTGTGATCCTCATAACTAAACTCTAAGGGCTCCTGGAAAGAGCAAAACCATTTGTGATGACAAGCAAGTAGTTCATGTTAATAAGATTCTACAAATGTTGCACCTATGCATGTACAATCTTTAATGCATTCTGTACAGACTTAAGTAGATAACAAACTTTTAGAGTAAAAATGCACTACATTTACCTCCTAATTATCCTTCCTAATCATCTCGTCCACATTTGCTTCCAAATAACATGTTTGGTTTGTTTCTCTGTATTTTTTTTGTATTTGACTATACTGAGAACATACACCAGATTGTAATAAGCAATTTTGACATATATTTCCAAGCCACTTTTGCCAGGAAAAAAAAACCAAAACCAAAACCAGTTGCGAACCAGATAGTATTTTACATGGAGGTTCTCTCCTCCCTTTTCATATTTCTTATGATTTGCTGGGGATGATACTTCTTGGGTTTCACTGCATGTCTCCTTTACCTGCACATTTCACAGAATCACAGAACTGTTTGGGTTGGAAGGGGCCTCTGGTGCTCATCTATTCCCAACACCCTGCCAAGGCAGAGTCATGCAGAGCAGGTTACAGAGGAACTCATCCAGGTGGGCTTGGAATGTCTCTAGGGGGGGAGACTCCACCACCTCTCTCAGCAGCCTGTACCACCAGTGATCTGACACCTTCAACATAAAGCAGTTCTTCCTCATGCTGAGGTGGAACTTCTTGTGTTTCACTTTGTGGCCTTTGCTCTTTGTCTTGTCACTGGGCCCCGCTGAAAAGAGTCTGGACACCTACCTTGGAGATATTTATTTACATTGATGCCATTCCCTCTCAGTTTTCTCTTCTCCAGACTAAACAGGCCCAGCTCCCACTGTCTCTTCTCAGAAGAAGGATGCTCCAGACCCTACCATCTTCATGGCCTTTGCTGGACTCTCTTCAGTAGCTGCTTGTCTTCCCTGCACTGAGGGGGCCAGAACAGGGCCAAGTAGAAGGCGAGGATCTCCTCCCTTGACCTGCTGGCCACACTGTTCCCAGTGCACCCCAGGATACCATTGGTCATCCTGGCCATAAGGGCACACTGCTGGTTCATATGAACCTGTCATCCACAAAGACTCCCTGGTCTTCTCTCCAGCAGGTGACCCTGACCTGTGCTGGCACTTGGGGTTATTCCTCACCAGGTGCAGCACCCTACACTTGCCCTTGTTTAACCTCATTGTGTTCCCTCCAGCCAAATCTGCAGCCTGTGAAGGTCCTGCTGAAGGTCAGCACAGCCCTCAGGTGGAGCAGCCACTCCCCCAGTGTGGGATCATCAGCAAACTTGCTGAGGGTGCATGCAACCCCTTCACCCAGGGGTGAAAATGACAACACTTGAGACTTACCAAATTCATTGGTCTCTTCATTTCAAGATATGCTTTTGATGTGGCAACTTAAAAGGCTGTATCAGCTGGAACAATCTTTCCCATACTAGGCTTCATGGAGAAAGTTTGTAAAGGTTCTGGAGTAATACTATGAACCTGTGAGAATCAGTGTCACCTCCTGTATGCTGTAATAGGTCCTTACCACTGGGAGCTAAGAGCAGTCCATTTTCTTAGTTACAAAAGTAAAGATAAATATTCCATCTCTAAGATATTGTTTAAATGGGGGGGTTGCCATTTTTTCAGTTTATGTTTTTTAGTCTTGGTTCTTTATTCAGAATGTTGCTACATTTCAGAAACTCCTCTCTCATAGGTTTGAAAAGGAATCATCCACAACCATGTTTTTTGGATTACACTGGAATTTGAATATACTTAATAATTGTTTCTCGTTACTTTTTAGTTAGAATTTATAGAAAGACGAAAATAAAAATCACAGAGGGAATCCTAAATGGCAATACAGCTATGGGCAAAAGAATGAATGTAGCTATTTTTAAAAAGAAAAATACAGAAACATAAGAAAAACAAACAAACAAAAGCCTTCAACAAAATAACCCATCTTGGCAATCATAAACAAAAGGTTTAATTTTCACCCCAGTAATTTCTGGGAATATATCTATCCAAAAAAAAGCAATTATAAAATTCAGGTGGTGTTGGATCATCAGTGAGAACTTGTTTCAGGTTCCAACAGTTCTCAAACTCTCTGTTAACAGCTCTTTCTCTTTCTCATGTCAAGTGTGTCAACTTTAGAATGCCATGGAGAAGTGTGTCTCAGGTGCTCCCTGCAGAAAATTCCAGCCTGGTATCTCTGGTGACAACAATAAGTGGTTAAACCAGAAAACAGTTTCCAGATCTATGCTGAATTAAATTCTGTTGCCTATTAACAGAAACAAGTTGAGGTATCTAAATTCCTCATAATTCTAAAAGTGAAAAATATGGAGAAAAGAAAGAGCTCAGAGAATGACTCATCAATAGCCAGTGTTTGCTCTTAATTGGTCCAGAGGCTACTAACTAATAAGAATTATATATGAATACTGAAGTCTAAATGCTGGATCCTAAAAAAAAACCCAGAACCTAAAACCAAGAGATCAGATAGATTCCATATAAGTTAATATATAATGAATTATCTAGACAGTCCTTCTCACCTTCCTTCTATAAATATCTGTTCCTCTTTAGAGGAATGCTGAGGATTTGTCAGGAAAAGGATTTATGCATTTTTCTGAAATGAAGACGTTAGCATCCACTGACCATGAATTTTCTCTAGATAGCTACTGAAAAAGAGAAATTACAACATCTTATTTAATCAGTGCAAGGGCATAAAATCTGTTTCCTGAGGCTGCAGGTAGTGGACATGGAGAGTACAGTGATTTTGGCCTCCTGCTTGCTTTGGCTGTCCCGAGTAAAGGAAGGCAGTTTTATTGCTGCTGCTACTGGGAGAGAAGCTGCAGGTGCCATGTACCACAAGTCAACCTCACTGCCACCCATTCTTTTTCCCTGGTGATGCCTTTACTTTCCCTATAGCAAGAGTAGCTCCAACCACATACCAATCCCTTTGTTTGAGTTGGCAGAATTCATCTCTCCAGAACTAAAAAACCCTTGAGCTTACCATGAATCTCAGTCATCCAACACATTGCATTTCAAGTATTTAAATGTAGTAGGAAATTCCAGCTAATTAATATGCTGTGAAATCAAAGTGACTATTTTTGAAATGTTATCATTTTTACCACTTTTTTCTCTCACAGTCTCTTTTTTTGTAGCAACAGGTATGTTCTCAGAAAAATGCTTCATTTTAATTATTTAACTAAATTACATTATAGAGGAGGAAATGCTGACAAAAAAACCTCAAAACCTCACCAAATCCTAGTAGCACACAACAAAAGACTCTGGGTCCAACAACAAGTTAGCAAAGCCCAACTTCCTGTGTAAGTAAAAGCAGCAACCTTCAAAAGCAGAAGACATCTATTTAAGGCAAGACATTGTTTATTACTACTATAATTTTGTCTAGACAAGCCTGTGTTGCTAGTGCTAATGATTGCTAGTTGTAACAACATGGTTTCTTTACTGCACTTATTTTACATATTTGGGAAAATGACAGCAATTCCTTTCATTCCAATTTTCTTTGCCTTACTGGCAATAGTATTAATAAGAATACTGATGTCTTCTGGTGGAGCATGAGTTCTTGCTATTCTACAATTCCTGCTTTCCAATGTAACTAACCTCTGATGGTTCTGGTGACCTGCACAGGAGGCAGAGGCCCCCTGCACACGCATTCCAGCTGCTGTGCCTTATTAGAGGCACAGTATAGTGCCAGTCAGCAGCTCAGTAGCTTTACAGCATCCATGGCCCTGCAATACTTTTCAGTGTCACGTGTGCTGTGCCTGAGAACCTCTGTAACTGAGAGAAAATACAGGGATCGTGGGACATGACAGTGGGTGACTCCAAAATGAGAAAGGGAAAGGATTTAGTTGGGGATAACTGGTTAGTCAGCACTCTAGTCTCCGCTGAAGGAATGAAGAAGCAAAGCAGTGTGACCTGGGATGCAATCAGGATTTGGCAATTAGGACAATTGCTAAGCTCTTTCCTTTCATCTTTAAAGAAGCCTGTGGGGTCCTAGCACATTACTGAAGCCAGAAGGGGCTGCCAAGCATTGCTGACAAACAGCTTCCAAAATTGCAGATCCCCATGCAGCAGCACCCATCCCACATGCCTACAGCCACCCCTGCCAAACAAACGATAATCCAGCCTCCAAACAGGGAGCCAAGAAGCCAGAAATGCACAGCTTTATGACTGTGGGCAGAAAGGAAGTGCCAGCAATCTGAGATGAAAATAATAAAACATCTGGAGCTCAAGCCTTGAGTCAAACTCCAAAAAAAAGGAAGGAAAGAAAAAATAATCCCAATGACACAGTAAATCCTACTGGAAGACAAAGATATAAAAAGATGTCAGAATTCCTACAGGGAAAGGGATGTCACCACCTACTCTTGGTGTCATATGCTACTGGTTTTACAGCACAGCCTAGTGATACTGTGCCTGATCTCTGTAACTTACCTGGAGAAAAAAAAAAAAAAGGGTTTTTTTGATCTGCAGAAAGTTGCATTGTAAAGGGACTTCTGAGAACATTTGTGTTGGTTTAAACCCTGTAGCCATTCTGAAACAAATAGTTTGTGATTAAGAGATCAGTCACTCACA
>WBNP01000932.1:2764399-2810794 GCA_013401095.1 Passerina amoena | reverse complement strand
CACTCACCACCTCAGGCTACAATCTCAATGCTGAGCAAGGTGAGGGAAGAACTCTGGAAGTGGGGTTCTGTCTCTTTGTCCATATGAAAGCGAACTCGGGTGTGAAAACTCCCCTGCCAGAAAAGTACCCAGACATTCACTCACAGGTCTTCATCTCTGCTGATGGGCCATGATAGCTGTGATGGACTCAGCTGCTCTGATGTAGGCAGCTGGCCTCAGAAGGCCTCACTGACCAGTCCTGTGATACACAACATTACCTCATTCAGCTCCTCACCCCTCAGGGGAGGTACCCGGACATTCCCACCTGAACCTGAATCCTCGGTTCTCTGGATTTCCCCCACCACTTTGACAGGGCTTCCCCCACCCCTGACAGAGCAGGACAGCAATCACCAGACATTGCAATTGCAACACCAAGCCTAGTTGTGGGATCTGATGAATGGTGACAATATACCTTGCTACTTTAATTCCTTCTCTTGCTTTTCCCTATTTCTTTCTATCTCCCTCTACCTCACATTTACTGTTAAGTAAACATCTGTGCTACTGACTTCAGCATATGGTCTTGTTTGCACATCATTTTGGGCAGATGCACCTCTCTAAATATTTTAATATTTGGGTCATAATATTATTAAAGTTATTTTAGTAGAGATAACCATGGACTTTTTGCTATTATTTCACAAAATTCCCTTGATGAGAAGAGTAAACCAGCAAGAAACTTCATCATTTTCTTATAGCTAATTTGCAACTCAACAATTAAGGAGTAAGAGGATACAATTGCTCAAGCTGATCAGTGTATCCTACTCTGTGCACTGAAAAAAACTCAAAAGTCTTCTGTTAAACTCCAGAGTGCATTTAACAACAATGGGGAGCTTACCAATGAAAGCAAAGGACACTGATTCAAGATCTCTGCTTTACATTCAGTCTCTGTTGTGGTCCTTCCCTGGCTCTTTGGCTGTGCTCCAAAGTTTAGGTACAGTAAATATTGATCTCACTGCAAGTTTAGGAATGGCAATTTGTAGTCATATGCCTATAATTCTAATTTCCATTTTTATTTTTTATGTTTTTAATTGACTTTTTCCATGACATTAAAAAAAAAAAAGCCTCCTTTAGGACTTCTTTTGTTTGCTCTGGCAAATGCAAGAATTAAATTTTCAGTCAAGATTGTGTCACCCATGGACTTGTTTCATGCCATTTTCATGAAAATTTTTCCCTGATCCCTTGTTTGTCTAATGCAAACCTTGACAATGTCAGTAGTGACAGCGTAGATGACCATAAGCAATTTCTAAATTTTGTGACAAAAATTTGCTCCTGTTGTGACAATATAATTCCTGTAGAGAAAGTAGAAAATAGAGAAGCATAGGAAATTTATAATGGCATCAAGTAATTTATAGGAGTATATATTTGATCTCTAGTAAACTGTGACAAGCCTTTGACTGGAAAGACAGGTGTTTTTCCTGTCATGTGTTAATACGTGGCTTTAGATATGTAGATATGTTACAAAATCAGAAGTTTACTGTTGTGGGGTTTTTTCCTTTTATGAGGATTTTTACCATTGTGGAGGACTCTTTTCTTTTTATCAATGACTCCAGCTTCTGTATTGTAGCACACCTCTCCAAGTACTTGCATCTTATTAACAAGAAAACACAACACTAGGCCAAAAACTGGTGTAGCAAAGTGTTGAACACACAGCTCAGTTCTTTAAAGCAGAATTCACTCTTCTTAATTGGACATGAATTCTTGTGTTCTTGTGGCGTCCTCATGGTTCCATCCCTCTTGGCATAAGTGCTATGCCTTTTTACTAACACTGTGCTCACCCTTTTGTGCCCGAGCCCCTGAGTGCCTCGCTGACTTCATCTGGGAAGGTTCTCATGAGAAGCTGTGCGCAAAGGTTGATAGTGAGACCTCCAACAAATACCAGTAAAATTATAACCAGCAGAATTGTGACTGAAATGGGCATTGTGTGTGTTCAAAATAGTAGCAGAATGCTGACATTTTTTGAAGGGAAATACGAGGAAATCAAATCTGTTTTCTCTGCTTCTAGGACACCAGCTTATATTTGCCATTTAATTCAGCTAAGCAAGTTCACATAACTGGGCTGATAGTCATGCTTCAAGTATGTTTGTTTTTCTGCTAGCTTTGGTGACTTATGTCACAGCAAAAAGAGGTCTTCATTGAAGTGAAGAGCCATAGCATATAATTTTTGCAGGAATTTGTGATAGCAATTCAACCACATTTGTGTTCTAATAAAGCCAACCTTTTTAGAAACAGACAGGAAGTTTACAAGCAAGAGTAAGAGGAGATGTGCTCCAGCTTTGTATTGCAGTATTTTCAAAATGTGTTGGCATGGCAAAATGACTTAAGTAAATGAGACACAATGAATGAACCTTTTAACTAGTTAATTTCCTGTGGTGATCAGAGCTCTTTGTCCTGTACGTACATGTGTTTTGGCCAAGGATGAGAGGAGACAGAGCCTTCAGCCGTACAGACACGTCTAGGTTCTTGTTCTATATTACCCACATCATCACAGGGGGGCAGAAGTAAGGGATACTTATTTTTGAAAAGTGAGTCATTTTGAAATGACTTTGGGTGGAGGACAAAAGGGGCTCAAGAGGGATCTGTGGGAATTTTACCCTTTTCTGGGGGGCAGAATGGCAAATGGAGCAGTTTGTCCCATCTTGTTTTTCAATGTCCGAGATTGGGAGGGAACAAACATGCATGTGGAAGGGGTGGATGCTATTTTGTTCTTTTTCTTAGAGGGACACATGGCACCAGACCAGGTCAGATGGCTCAGTGAGCATTTTTTGTATGTAAATCTCTCTCTTTTTTACTCTCGTTATTAATATTGATGCTGGTTTTTTATCTTATTGCTATTTGCAGTAAGTGGTTCTGGATCTCTGCCTTTTGTCTCTTCCACTGGACTGGGTGGGGATAGCTAAGCAGTTCCATAGGGCTTAATTTCCAGCTGGGCTTAAACCATGACAACACTTTACATTTGTCTCCTAGACTCAATTGGAGGCAGTTGTAGCTGATTCTTTGCCTGCTTCTTGGCTGCATAAGAAACGTTGCACAGAAATGAGCATTGGAATATCTGGCTTTCAGACAAAAAAAATAACCTATTGTTTAAAGCGAGGCAGAGTTTGATTACTTTGCATTTCAGCCACTTATTTAATTGCTGACGATGTATCAGTTAATACCAATCTTTTAGACAGACAACAGTCAGTGTTCTGTAGCTGGATGTCACCTGTAAATTACAAAGTAAAAAGCTTTGGCTAAAGTGCTCTCTTTGTTTTTTGTTTTAAAGCAGAAAAACTTTTTCAACAAGTATGATAACAGAAAGAAAACTGAATTTATTGCCTTACCTGTTTAATATATCTAAGCACCATGAAATATTAAATAATTTTAAAATCATATCCAGAATTAAACAGTTGTGCTACACTTTACATTTACTAAGGACATTTTCAACAAATGTGCAGAAGACAATGATGATATCCTGCAAAAACACTGCCTATTCAACATGCTATCAACAAAAGGGTGTTTTTTGGAAAGTATTGTAGCAAATACACAGAAAACACCAACAAAAGGTTCATCCTTAAACATTAATTTAATAGCAAGTCTATTTTTTCCAGAGACATTAATGTCTTTAAACAAAACTAAACTTCTTATAGGGTACTCCTTCTTTCAGGGACACTTCAAAGCAGGGGACTAACCTGGGGTCACCAGGTGGTTTCCCTGAAAGAAGTTTTTTATCCCTTCAACAGAGTGGAAGTGAAAGAGGAGGAAAATTGCCACTTGTAGGTTCATGTTGGTCTTAACTGTCCTTAAAGCTTCAAAAGATTTGCCTCTAAGACAAGACTAAGTAAGGTAGATCTATATGAAAGACATAGTGAGTAAATAAACTGGGAAAATATTTTCTGTCTTTGGTCCAGTTTCAATTTTCTAATCAAGCTTTTAATTTATAGACTGGGCTTTTTTCATTTTAATGGATTTGACCTGTAAAGACAACAAACTAGGCAAATATTCGGGTGAATATTTTCAAATGGCTTGGGAGACTTCTTTTTCCTTATTTAACTTCTTCTCTTATACAAAGTTTTAAGTCTATATTTAGCCATAAATCAAATGCTCGATGGAACTATCAGCACAATACATCACTGAGTCCATTAGGAACTGATGAGATTTATTGAAAGTGTGACAGAATAAGTTCAAATTTACTTGCTGAGTTTTGGTGCCCAAACATGGTTATTTTCTGATCTCAGATCTCCAGCAAAAAGAAATGTCTCTCCTAAGCTAAACTGGCAAAAAATGCAGGCTACTAACAGTTTGAAAACTTTGTTGCTTCGACAGAAACATCAAAAAAGTTTTCTCTGGATTATAACAATCTTGAATATTGAAATTTGATTTGATGGCATATAATTAGTACAGCAAATGTATATATTTACACATGTACTTTTGTGACTAGGGAATAGAGTGCATCAGATTTGCCTTTTCAGTATTGTAATGTAATGCTGTCAAGTAGTCAAAAATACTTAAACCAGTATGTTACATAAAATTTTTTAAAGTTTTTTAAATACTGGGTAAAGAGCATGTTCAGGTAAGAAGATGGTTATGTGCATTCCTCCTGCTATTTCTTTATACAAACATTTATCACATGTCAGATAATTCATAAGCCAATAGATAAAATAGACTTGAAATTCACTTGAAGAGTAATGGTTTTTTTTTTCTTTTTCTAAAGCCATTGACTCACTGACTTCAGCTACGTGGCTTTGAGGGAGCCATGCACGGGAGAGAAGTGTTTACCTCCTTTACTATTCATCAGAAGAGAAGATGTGATGACCATTTCTTAAGAACTGAAGCATGTAAACATGAAACAGGGATTCTCAGACAGACAGTCAAGTTAGTTAGACAGTCAACTTAGGTTAAAAAGACAATTGTTGTTTCATTGACATTTGGAACTGTATCATACCAAAAGCAATTATAGAATGGTTCCTAATCTATGCTATGAAAGTGGGCAATAATAGATCATGTAGTTTTCATTCATTTTCTTAGCCTGGGTAAGACGTTCAGTGCTTATCAGGTTTCTGCATATCCATCAGTTCTCCTGCCCCCACACTTTTTTTCTCTACTGTGTAATTTCAGACAAACTTGACAGGTCTCAATGACAATTAATCTTCTCTGAATACAGAAAAATCACTGATTGGTCAGACAGTAACACCCGTAGCTGAGGGTAAGTTGGGAGAAAATAAAATATTGCATTCTCAATTTTCACCTTACTTTCTGGCTAGCCAGACAAAACAAATATAGCACTGACAATTCACTCCCATGGCAAGTAACCTTGGTCTTTGGCACTGTCAGAAAAGATAGGATGGAAATACTGCGACAGAAAAAGGCATATAAGGGTGAAAGGGCACAAAATATGTGAACATTTAATTCACTAATGTTCTTTACCATGTGTCTTGGGTACAGAGAGAAGGGCGTTGAGGATTTCTGTGCTGTCTGCTCAGGTACCATTCATGTTACAGCCATTGGTGTGGTTCTGGCAGGGAAAAATCCATGGCCACAACTGGAAAGGGGTCCATTTTGTCTGGCTCACTGAAGAGAAGGGCAGACCCTGGCACCAAACAACCAGCAGGTCTTTTCCTATTTCCAAGCCTTTCGAGGACACGTCTGTAGGACCAGGCAGTAAGGAGAGGCAGCAGGACCATTCCCAAGCACAACTATTCTATTTTGGAGAAATAGATGAAAGATGAAACTCAGGCAAATATGAGTCAGGCAAAATGCAAGCAGGATGCCAGTTTAGCTTTGCAAGCCTGACAAAGCAGAAGTTATGTAAAACAATGATATTGCACTTACTCACAAGTGGGGGTCAAGGAATAGCCACTTAAAAAGGGCACCCAACATTGAAGAACCCAAAGAACCAGGTAAGGACTTTGATAAGGGGTGAAATCTAAGGTAACCTTGCTGGGATGAAGGTAATAAGATTGACCATTTTTTCTGCTAAGGATGTCTTCACTTCCTCTCTCTTCAAAGAAATTAACAAAAACATATTTACAATATCATCAGGAAACACAATGCTTAAAAGCAAGAGGATTTTGAATCTGTGTGAATCTGTAAATTATAGTTATGAAACAATTACACCTACATGAAAAGACATATTGTGTACATAATAAAGGGTTGCTCATACCAGGTTCAAAGAAACGTGTATCTGAGCCAAACAACTTAATATCCAACCCATGTTTCTTGATTGTAAAGTTCAGTTTTGGTTATAGCGAAGGAAAATATCTCTCATTACTTACAAAAACTGTGTATGAATATTAGAATGATTAAAATCTTTATCAAAAGGGAGTACTGCTTGTTGTTAATGCAGCCATCATTGCTTTTCATGAGAGTAATGTTGCATCCTTAACATAAAAAGAGAAATACTGAGCACTATTCATATTAAAATTATGTCTGTGTTATTGAACTTAAGATAAGTCAATATATACCATTGAAGTGATTTCCTCAATCTTCATAATCTCCTTGTAGAAGCAATTAGTTTTAAGTTCCTAGTTCATTAGACTGCTGCCGAAAGACCAAAATATATGTGAAATTTGTGTTTATGATTATACATGTGCAGGCAGAAGATGTAATTAGCCTGGTTTAAGGAATTTGGAAAGGAAAGCTCTATCATGAAGACTTATATGCCCTACTGTGGAGTTGCCCTCCACATGAGATGACACTTGGAATATATTTAGCTCTGTGTCTGAAGAGTGTGTAGAGATCTTATAGGTTAGGATGAAAGGGGAGCTAGCAAGGGTGACACTGTTGTGAGTGTGTGCTACGAGCTCCCTGATTAAGTGAAGGAAGTGGATGAGGCCTTCTACAAAGCAGCCTCTAAGTCAGAGACACTGGTTCTTAACTACCCTTATATCAGCTGGAGTTAAGGGTGCAGCACTGCAAAGCACAAGAAATCCAGGCGGCTTCTGGAAAGCAGTAATGGCAATTTCCTGATCAGGTAGGGGAGAATCCCACTAGGATGGGCTGCTTAACCTAGCTCTAACAAGAAAGAAGGCCTTGTTGGAGAATCAGAGATTATCCTGAGTTGGAAGGAGCCCACAAGGATCATCAAGTTCTACTTTTAAGTAAATGGTCTGTATAGAGATTAAATGCACAGCCTTGGTGTTATCAGCACTGTGCTCTAACCAACTGAACTCATCTCAGAGTTTAGTGAGGGCTGGGGGCAGACACCACTGAAGGGACTGTGAGAATGTGGAGTTCAATATCAGATGAGAAGGAAGCAGGGCAGCAAGTAGGATTGTAACCATGGACCAGGAGAGCTAACCTCTTCAGCAGTCTTCCTGGGAGAATCCTACAGGACAGAGCAACTTCCTACAGGCTCAAGAATGATGTATCCCAATCAAACAAAGGGGCAAGAATGCTATGTGGATGAACACAGAACTTGTGTCATTACTCAAGCACAAACAGAAAACCCAGAGAAGATGGAAGCAGGGCCAGACCATTTGGAATTAATATAGAGAGGTTGTCAGAGTAAGTAGAAAGGTCAAGGCCCACCTGAAATTAAATCTAGCCAAGGATATCCAGGCCAACAAAAAGTACTTTTATACCAATCTACTTTTCCTAGTACATCAGTAATAAAAAGAAAATAAAGATTAATGTGGGCCCATTACTAGTGAAGGAAACCTGGTAAGAAAGGATGCAGAGAAGGTAGACTTACTGAATGCTTTCTTTGCATCAATCTTCACTGACAAGATCATCCCTCAGAAAATTCAAACCCAGCAGACCAGGGTAAAGGAAACTTGGAAGACAGACAGACTCTAACCCAATTCTTCTCAACTCCTGATGAAGGAGACTCAAGCTAGAATCATCTAGGCAAACTTAATATCCATTAGTCCAAGGGCCCTGACAGAATGCATCCTTGAGTGCTGAGAGAGCTGGTGGATATCACAGCAAGGCTGCTCACCATCATCTTTGAAAGGTCATGGAGTTCAGGAGAGGTGCCTGAGGACTGGAAGAAATCAAATGCCACTGGTCTTCAAAAAGGGCAAGAAGGACTGCACAGAGAACAACCAACTATCTCAGTTCCTGGAAAGGTGATGGAGTACCTCATTCTGGAGGCCAACTCTATCCATGTGGACAGGAGGTGATCAGGACAAGATAGGAGTCACAAAGGATAAATCATGCTTGACCAACCTGATAGCTTGCTGTGATGAAACAACTACCTGTACAATGATGAAAGAGCAATTGTCCACCTTTAGAAAGGATATTGTCTACAGGATATTTTCTACATTTAGAAAGACTTTCAGCACTGTCTCTCACAAAATCCTCATAGACAAATTCAGGAAGTGTGAATTGGATGAGTGGGCAGTGGATTGAGAACTGTCTGGATGTCAAATTCTATAGCATCCAAATCATTGTCACGGGGTCTATTTGAGAGCCTGTCACTAGAGGTGTCCCTCAAGGTTCAATACTGGGCCCAGTATTGTTTAACTTACTTGTTATTCACTTCCATGAAGGGAAAGATGCCTTCTCAGCAAGTTCACTGATGACACAAAGTTGGGAGGAGTGGCTGATACAAGAGTGTTGTGCAGCCCTTCAGAAGGACCTTGACAGACTGGAGAAATGGGCAGAGAAGAACCCCCTGATGTTCTGCAAAGGCAAATGCAGGGTTCTAAAGCTGGGGAAGGATTACCACAGGCACAAGTATCAACTGGGGGCTGACCTGCTGGATAGCAGCTCTGCAGAGAATGACCTGGGGATCCTGGGGCACAACAAACTGTCCGTGACAACTGTCCATGCTCAGAAATGGGCCCCAAGAAGGCCAATGATACCTTGAGGTGCACAAGAAAGAGCATTGCCAGCAGGATGAGGGAGATGATCCTGCCCCTCTAGTCAACCTAGTGGAAGGGTTTCTCCAGAGGCCACATCAGGAGTGCTGCGTCCAGTTCTGGTCTCTTCAGTTCAAGAGAGACAGGGAGCTTCTGGAGGTCTACAAAGAGGGGCTACAAAAGACTACAAAGATGATTAAGGGACTGGATCATCTCTCTTATGAAGAAAGGTTGAGAAAGTTAGGCTTGTTCAGCCTCATGAAGAGACAGCTGAGAGGGGATCTCATCACTGTAAGTATCTGAAGGGAGGATGCCAAGAGGGTGGAGCCAGGCTCTGCTCAGTGGTGCTGAGCGACGGGACAAGATGCAATGGGCAGAAAATGATGCACAGGACGTCCCATCTGAATATGAGGACAGACTTTTTCACCATGCAGGTGACTGTACACTGGAACAGATGGTCCAGAGAGAGTGTGGAGTCTCCATCACTGGAGATATTCAAGAGCCTGCTGTACACAATTTCATGCAATGTCCTCTAGGATGACCTTGCTTGAATAGGGAAGTTGGAGAAGATGATTCCCTATGGCCCCTACCAACCTTACTTACCCATTCTGTTATACTGTGATTCTGTGAAATGCTTTACATGATAAATACCTTGTGAACAGCTGGAATTAGCAAGGATAACTCTAGAAAAATTTTAGTAAAGGAATATAAATCCTCCTCTCGTGATACTCCCTTTTTTTAGAATTATCTCCTCCAATTAATCATGGGATTCTTCTTCAAGATTAACATTCTTAAATTTTTTAAATTAAATATTTTATTTTGTTTAAATCACCTATACAGTGATGATGAAAGATAGTGAAGTTTGGTAGAATAATGTGTGTTGAATGGGAAGGTCTAGAACTGTAGAAAGAACACAGTTAAGTTGAAAAGAAAGAACACAGAAGTCTAACATAAAAAGCGGATTAGTAGACCTGCAGTTTAACAAAGAAAAATGAAAGTACAAAACAAATAAGAACAAATATGCTAATAAAGATTAGAAAGTGGGTAATAGCAAAACCAGAAAATTTATATAAAAGATTCATGAGCAAAATTCATATGAAACAGTAGCAAACACTTATTTGAAGGGCTACTTACATTTAGGAAAACTTTTTGTTATAAAGTAGATAGCATGTAAAGGTCCCTGAGGAGTCTATATTGTTCAGCTTAGACATAAGCCTTTTTAAAGTCAGACAAACAAATATAACCAATTAAATTAAAATTTGGGTAGAAAAGAAGGCAGGAAACAAGGCATGAATTTCAAAAAGCACTTTAGTAAAGGCTGAGTTTCAAGTCTGTTTATAATACCCTGATTTGAACTTTCTTAAAAAAAAAATTTCTCCATTTCAAAATCATAAACTTTCAATTACAAATGATCCTTTTTGTAATGGTTGTTCAGATATTTTAGATGCAAGCATAAAAATTGCCTGTGAATATTCAGAATGCTTTTACAGTCTTCAGCATACAAAAAAACTTGTGCAAAAATGTATTCCCAAAAGGTAAGCACTTTGAATATTACAGCTATAATTGCTGATTTTGTTATTCAGAGAAAGAATGCTGTAGAAAATTAAGTTCTTTTATGGCTGGAATAAGCAATGAAATAAAATGCAGCAAAATGCTTCCAAAAATCTTATGAGGGTGTGCTGGTTTTAAATCCTATTTAGAACATTAAACCCACTCAAGTTGATCCCTTCTCACCCCTGCACCTTCTGAAAATGAAAAAACACTGGGAGAGATTATAAATTGGAGTGTCAGTTTACTTAAAATCACAATAATCATAATCTTAATAATAAAGAGACAAGGTGTTTTACTCACAAAAAAAAAATCACCAGCAAACAAACAAAAATGTTTCCCAAAGACAGCACGTGACATGGTTTCCCAAATGAAGGGAAGCTGGGGGCTGGTCCTGCACTGGGACCAATGGTACTCGAGAAAACAAAAGCAACGTGAAAGTGAATGAGAGCTTCCACAGTTTAATGCCTCCTCCTCGCTCACCCCAGTGCAAAAAACCATCAAGCTAAGGCCGACAAAGCCTCTTGGAAGCTGGATCATCTGTGCTGCCCCTCCAACCACTCCATTTCACTGGTTCAGCTCCACGCGGAGCCCTGCAGCATTTGTGGCGCTCCACTCAGCTCTCCTGGGCCTGGGCCCCACACAGCTCTGCCCTCACGCTGCCGCTGTCACTCTTGCTCCCTTTCCTTTTCCTCAGAGTGGTATCTTGGGCTCACCATCACTGTCTTTCAGCCCCAAACCTCAAAAACTGCAACTCAGAGGAACGGGAAAAGGAGCAGCTGGTGGTGGCAGCAGGACTAGCTCCATCAGGCTGACCTGGGACCTTCTTCCTGAAGAGAGCCAAGCAAAAATGGCAAACTTTCTGTTTCCAGTTCCACCCCCGCTCCCTGCTGTGACGTGAGTGGTGTTGAAAAACCAGCACTAAAAGCTTCACCACCTTGTCTCTGCACCCAGGAAACAGGGGTACAAAATAAGCTAGGATATACACCAAATATATAAGATTTATATAAATTATAAAAGACAGTGATTAAAATTTTAAAAAATATAGGGTGCAGGATATTGTACATGGCTTTATGAGCTACTGTGGCTATGGCTTTTAGTGGCAAATTTCAGAGTTTGAATTCCTTTAGGTTTCAGTTTGGTCAGAAATACTTCTTCATTTAGACCTGAAGCACATTTTTTCTCTCTAAATATTAAGCAGCTAGGTTTGCAGTGTAGCTTAAGAGATGCAGCAAGCAGGACTGATATTCCTGAAATCCCCATTTATGAGCCAAATTGCTTCCAAAGCCCTGATGCATGATCACTTAAGAAACATTTAATGTGGTGGATGCTCTTGTGCTCTGAGTGCATAGAGGTGGATACTGCAATTCTGATGAGGTCACCCGTAAATTGGCTGCGTGGGCTTTAGGTCTCCGTTAATGTACATTGAGATGGTTTGCTTAAATCAAACCTGAAACTGAATGATTTTGTCCTGGAGTGAGTTAGGACAGAGAAACGGAAGCTGCTTGTTGTCTTACTTCAGCTGAACATGAAATGTTCCTGCTACAATTACTCTATGTATTTTCATTGTCTTCTGGCAGGAAAGCAATGAATCTCACATCTGTCCTCCAGAGGGTGACAAGATTTCTTAACTTTCTTTTCTCTCATCATCTGTATTTCTGTATTCCAAGCACTGGCAAGTCCACACTGGAAAGGATCAAATCAAGTGAGAATCAGCAACGTGTAAATATTAGCTCTAAATAACTGCTTGTCTTCATTTTGTTTTAGGAAAGCAGGACACATTTTTCCCTTAGAAGAATTTTTATGCTTCTATTGCAATAGAAAATAAAGCACACAGAGAACTAAGGTCAAAGTAGACAAAATAAATTTAGATGACATGAAATTAAATACCTTTTTAACAATTAATGTTTTCCATCTTTAATTTTGACATGTAATACATACCAACAATGCCAGAGGAATGGAGTTGGCATCAATGAGAGCTAGGCAACTGTATTTCACTTCAAACTTACAGTTAGTTATTTGAAACTGGGTTAGGGTAGAAAGATCATAAACAACAGACCATGTTGATGGCTGATATAAACCAGCTCTTTTGAACCCTCTCGAGTATGCTGATTTCAAATTTTCGTGATTCTGCCACAAAATTCCTAAACCACAGTTTATATGTAGCTTCAGATGGGAATATATTTGTTCAATGTGGCAAAAAAATTCAAAAATTCATAAGAGTTTTTTTAGCATGTTGTTCTTTCTCTCTTACTTGTTCTTTTCTGGTTGTTTTTGTTTTTCCTTTACTATATCTTCTTTTTCATTAAGTGATGCAAATAACAATTACTTTCATTTTGTGATTGTTCATATGCAAACCTGTTCTTTCACATCCCTTGTATAGTCTATTCCCTGATGGATTTTGTCCTGGTTTTAGCGAGGACAGGGTTAATTCTTGCAGTATCCAGGAAGGGCGATGGTTAGAATCCAGAGGTTATTCTACATCACCTCATGTCATTGATGGGGCTACAGAGAAGGGACTCTCTTCTGGGGAGAAAGGATTCCAGTCTGGTCAAGTAAACATGGCAGAGGAAGTTGTCTGGTATGTCAACAGGTGCCGTGTGAATTTTTTCTTTCTTGTACCCTCTGTCATTAGTATTGCTGCTGTTACTCTTTGTTTTCTTATCTCAATGCTGTTTCTAGTAAGGGGGAAGAGGGACAGGAAAACAGGAGAGTGAAAGAGAGAGAGAGGAACATGGTTTGGAGGCACTGAGCTGGGGAGGATCATTCCTAAACCATGACACATTTCCTCTGTGATACGAAGATATATCTTATCTAAGATGTTTGGTGAAAGACTTGAGTATGGTCCCCAGCTCTACAAGGAAGGTGACTTAGCTGCAAAATTTTATACTGCTATCTAAGCACAGTGAACTCCTTTGAACTTCTAACTGGTGGAATTTTACATGCAGAGGTGTCAGTAACTTAGGGACTTTGACAACCCCCGATTCTCTACACTTGGTGTACAGACTATTAATTATGTCATTTTTATTGTAAGGGAAAGCAAAGTCCTATGGATCTCAGAGAGATGTGTTCCTAGAATGGCTACCTCCTAATATTCACAGAGAGACTCCAGAAATTCTCTGAAAGAGTGTAAAATCCTAGAAGTAATATCTCAGGTTCTCAGTCTTACTGAACTGCTCAGTCTCAGAACACAAGACTGCCAAGAAGATATATTATGTTTGGAAAGTTTAAGGAATGATATGTTTATGGTAAGGATTCTATTTATTTTGACTGTGTAAAGAAGTGGCAAATTAATTTCAATCTGCTCAACCAGTGAATGAATTTTCTTGTTGTCTTCTTTGACAGAGTCAATTATGAGAGAAGAAAACACCAGAAGTCTGAAACAGGAATAAAACACAATTTACTAATAATATATGTGTAAATAATAATGGTGTGTTTACACTCAGGTGTACACACATACAGAAACACACAGAAACACATGCAAAAAATAGTATATTCTTATTTTGAATATTTGGTCTACACGGGACAAATTGGTTATTTTTCCAAAGCTAGTCACTCCAACACTCAAAAGAGAAGTCTTATAAGCAATAAAAAAATGTTATAACCAGAGAAGTAAAAATGTTATACATATAACATAAAACAGAACTAGAAATGTGATATATGTGATACATAGACAAATCAGAATGCAGTTAGTATTTTCAATAGATTTAATCATAAAAGACCCCAAAGACAATAAAATAATTAATAAAATGCCACCAGAGTTATTCATTGCATTGACTTAAATGCAAAGGATGTTTTCTCTTGAAACAATATCAGCAACTGGAAGAGGATAACTTTCATTTTTAAGGCCTTCTAGGCTGCATGCAGTTAGAACTTCCATTAGAGCTTAATTTCTACTATAATAGTATTAATTTCTTAATAAAGGTTGCACAATAGAATAGACAGTGCAGATGTTTTTTCATTTGCAAAAGTTATTAAAAATAATATGTTACTTTTACTAGGAGATAATTCTGTGTCTTGCATTTAGGACTACAATTCACTCACATTTGACTTTTCACATTTAATTATATATTTCTTAATCCATTAGCTAATAGCTAATTATGTTGAAACATATGGTTCAAAGAATAAGATTCCAAGAGGAAATCTTGCCTATTTTATAATCAGTCAATCTAATAAACTAAAAAATGTTGGAGTCAGGACTTCAGGATGAGGTAGGTAAAAACCCCATGTCGATTTAGGATAATATGCTGTGTGACTGCAAATTTTAGGACTTTTTGAGTCTTGGATTTTCAAAAGAAGCTCACTTCATAGTTCCTATTATTAATAATAGGTAATGATAACAATTTGAAGTTACAGGAGGAAAAGGAGACATGCATTTATAGCATATGAGACAGGTTTGAACCCATGCTGTCCCACAGAGCCATAACAATTTAGGTTTAGATTCTTTATAGGTGTAAACCTCAACTTTAGAGCCATTTTGAAGATTGGCCTTGCTGACAGCTGATAATAATAATATCAGGCTTGCAATCCAGATGCAAGTCAGAGTAAGGAGTTTTCATAGCTCTTCTTATGTTAGATTACTATTGTTTCTTTTGTTTCTCTTATGTTTTTCACTTGTCCAGTAAGAATATACTGGGAATTCACAAGAGCAAAATGAAATGTCTCATTGCATGTTTGTGTGCCTCTGCCTACAGCTCTGATCTGCCCATGTCACACATTATTATTAATAATTTCTGTTTTAATCGATTTCTCTAGCATCCAAACTGGGTTGGATGCTATATGAAAGAGGAGAAGGGCACTCATCCAACCCTGCCTACTTCTAAAAAGAAATAAAATTATCAAGTGATTCATGATAGAATCATCACTAAATGTCAACAGAGCAAGCAACAGTTTAAGTCATACAAAAAGAAATATTAAAATGTGTCTTTGGATGTTTTGGATATTTTTCTAGGAAATTTCCTCCTGTAAGGTATAAATGCTGATGAAGTTAACATTTGTGAAGTTATCAAAGGAAATTGAAAAGATCATTTCAATGGTTCTTTTAAACTATACAAACTGCTCAGTTTTTGTAGAGAAAAACGTATGTTCCCTGAGGCAATGTGGAATGAGTAGTTAAGAAGAAAATACACATTTTGTTCATTACAAGAAAAAAATAATTCATGACCAATTATAAAAGACATTATGGATCTCTGAATTCTGGCTTTTTATTGTAGCCAGGAAAAAAAAGAGACAAAAACATGAAAGACGTCTTTTTAAAAAAAAAAAAGTATTTCTTTTCTTTTATCAGGAAGTAATCATCTTTCTTCCCACTTTATAAGGATTCTGTTTTTATACTTATTTAACTTAAGACCTCATATCAGTGATTAATGCTAGATGTTGCTCTTGCAATCAAACTGAAGTGAAATGCTCAGTCTTAAGTTACAGAATAAGCATAACATCATTTTTCCTTTCACATTCTTCTCTGAGTAATGTCTACCAAAAGTCTAATGCTTAATATTTTGTTTGAATGCAGTTTGCTATTCTAAAAAGCTGCATTTTCATCTGGCAGATGCAAAGCTGAACCAAATTTAAAATTATATTAAATATTCTACTGTCTTGATTTGACTTTATTTGATTTAGGCATCTTTGAAAAGTAACCAACAGGTGCTTCAAATAAAAACAAGCAAAAACCAGCCAATCACAGCCCTTCACAACTTATAGAATGGTTTGTGTTGGAAGGGGCCTTAAAGATCATCTGGTGATGCCAACCACCCATGGTCACAGGCTGGGACACCTTTCATTTGACAAGGTTGCCCAAAGCCTGTCCAAGCTGGCCTTGAACACTTCCAGGGATGGGGCATCCAGAACACCTGGGTGCAACCTGTTTTAGTGCCTTGCCATTTTCACAGTTAATATCTTCAATAAAGGAAAATAATGTAAGGAAGATCAAGACTAGAAAACCTACAGTTGCCACTGTCTTTTACAGAAAAGTTAACTTAGCTTACATTTTGAACATTTTCCCTAAATTGGTAGTCCCCATAGAAAAGTTTTTATAGTTTATCTTTTGGTGGTTTTTGCTTCAGATGAATAGCTAGGATTTTGCTTCAGATGAATAGCTATTCATCTTCAGATGAATAGCTAGGTCAGTTCATCTTAATCTATTTTTGCACTGGGTTTGGCTGGGATGGAGTAAATTTTCTTCATAATTAAGCACTCTGTATAGTGCTATGTTAAAGACTGGTGATCAAAACACTGGTGGATAGGACATCAACACTTCATTCAATGGATCCATTGTGCATCAGAACACAAAGGAGGGAATGCAGCATTGTGTTTGTAGGGTGAATATGACCAATTGAGATTGTTGCACAGGTTATCCTGGGACCGCAAAACATGCCATTTTCAAAAGACCCAAACAGGCAAAGCCTGGCTTTCTGGCACAGAGGATGGTGGCTGAGATAATAATATGGGGAGGCCTCCCATACCAGGAACACGCCACGATTATTGCCACTCGCTTACAACAGTGGAAACTATTACCCGATGGCCAAAAACATGAGACGTGACCAACTCCACTGCCAGAAAGACCGTCCTGAACCTTGGAAAATAAGCCTCAAGGCAAGAAAGTACTCCAGTATAAATCAAATCAGGCTATTGTGCTCACAAACACGTTGACATAGCACACACCAAATTTTAATTGAACAGTTAAAAACTAAGAGTGATGGGTGCTGGGACCTTCAATCATTTGGGATACAAATCCAGCAGAGGTCACTTGGATGATTAACACTGGAGGGTTTGCTAAACAACCTGGCTCTGCCCAAACAAAATCCCTACACATTGTAGAAGGACATACAGTTGCTATAGTGCACATTAGTGACTCTGAGAAAGCATGGATTAGGAAAAGGCAAACCCATTCACAAGACACTTTTTGCTCAAGAACCTTGGTGGATAACACAAAACAATGGGGAAATCTAGTGTGAACCCTGAGGAGGTTTTACTTTGGGTGAAAATCATCTGAGACCATCATCTGTGGTCTCAATTGTATGTTGCCATTGCTGTGTGATGTCATAGTTCTTTGTCAGAGGTACCAAAGCAAGAGCCGTACAACAAATGGAGGTAGAACCTAATAAGGAATTCGCAAATGCAGCAAGGACCTAACACAGTATCTCCTGTCTTAAATGACCATCAAAATTTAAGGAACACAAGTCAAGGACTAAATTAATGAATGGACATTTGAATGGATTTGAATGGGGGTGGTCCATGAAATGAATGAAGGGAATTATATCTGTAAATATGTCAAAAGGTAGGGCAGAGTATGGTGGTGTCTTAGGAAAATAGATTAAATAATGCAGTACCTGAGCACAATATAAATGGTATGGAATAAGGTATAAATTGTAATTCCTTATAGTTTATTTTCTTCACAGTATCCCATGTGGTGTTGTGGCTTACGTGACAGAAACTGTGTTGATACTCACAGATGTTTTAGTTTTTGATGTTTTAGCTATTGCTAAACAGTACCTGCACAGCATCATGACCATCTCTATTTACCTCTTTTTCCTCTCAGCGAAAAGGCTGGCTAGAACAGCCAAGGCAGCCAACACAGTCAAGGCAGCTGAACTGCCTTAATCAGAGATCTGTCCCATGCCCTAGAATGTCATGTTCAGCAGTAAAGAATGGAAAGGTGTGGAAATTCTTCCAAAGTCTCTTTTGCATGAGTACTGGCTGGGCATTGATATTCTCATGGTGAGAGATTGGGTTTTGCAATATTTGGAGGGGGTTTTCATTTTTCTTTTTTTCCTTCTTTAAATGGCTTTACCCCAACCTACAAGCATTCTCATTTTTGCCCTATGGACTCTCTTCCACATGCCACCAGTGATAGTGAGTGTGCAGCTGTGTGGTCTTTAAGTAGTTTGTGACATAAGTTGTGAAGGAAAATGTGGACTCTCACTCCTTGTTGACTTATTTTATAAAAGGATTTATGTTGAAAACTTATATCCTATGGAGAAAGCTTGCATGCTCTGTGTAGCCATCTATGCATTGCTCAACACCTAATAGGCATTCATTGGAGAAGGTACGGAACAGCGGGTTCTGTCACTTCAGGAGAGGAATTTTCAGCAATAAGATTTTTTAATTGTTCTCCTTCCTTGTACTCCAACAAAAACCTAAAGTTTTCATAAAAAGTAGAAGTTTTAGAAAATTATTTATTGTTAGAAAAACAACAAATCAGGCTTAAATCTTTGCCTTGACAGAAGGACTAAAATTTGTGTTCTGGACATATTTTTTGTGCAGGGCTGCAGAGTTAATGTGTTGGGAATTAGATACAATAATAATGGTGGAAACATCTTCTCTTTACTTATGAAATACCTTTTCCTTTACATTCATAGGAATAATTCAGATTTAGCTTGAAAAATATTTGAACTGCCAAAATAACAACAACAACAACAGTAACAACAACAATTGAAGACGTTGGTTAGGCACTAAACCAAAAAGTCCACTATTCATGCAGCTTTCTTTTTGAGAGGCAAGGACTCAAAAGAAGAACTCTATAATGAAGAAGTTGTCTTTACTGGGTAAAATAATGCCAAAATTATGGGGAGAAAATAATTTGTAGTGTGAGAACTTAAAATTACATACGAAATTGTTAAACAAAATCATATCACAAACACATACATATATGTTCATTTACACAAATTCAATTAAGACTAAAAATTCTCACATGATATGCTGAGCTTGCAATACCAGGGGTCATTTAAATCAACTTTACTACCAAACACAGGTACAGATCAGACTGCTGGTATAAATAAATTAGCTAAATTAAAATTAGCTAAATTAAAACTCTAGCTAAACGACTAGCTGTCTCATTCTCTACATACATTGAAACTAATAGACAGCTCCTGAGCACCCAATATAGTTTGGGCTAACTAACAGCTATCTCAAACAAATAGATTACCTCCATTTGTTGTATGCTGTGTAGAAACTGGAGGAAAGTTCAGTGTCTGTAGGGGTTTTATCTTAAGATAAGATAGACAGACACTTAAGAATCACTTCTGCAAATATTATTTCAGGCTCTTATAGCCCTCTTCCAGAGCTGGAAAGGAAATTAAAAGCCACCCTTTTTTCTAAAATAGAGAAGCTGCTTATTATTTTATGAGACTCCCATTTGAAGCAGTTCCCACTTGAATTTGCAGCATAAATAAGTATAGAAACAGCAAATTTCTTTACCTTCAAATTTAAAACTGGAAAATAACAGAGATTATCTCGGAGATATTTCACTTGTGGGTTTTAAATACAACACATGCAAAATTTAATTTTTAAAGATTAACTAGTGCAGCAATTATATTTGAATATGCTAATTATGAGAAATCTGTGAGGTAAAAATATTCAATTTCATCATGAAGAAGATGCACAATTTTATCTCACTGATACACTGCAATTATGATCTTCATAATTTAATATTTGTATTTTGTTTTAAATATAGCACTGTCAGTTATCGTACTACACAAAGCAAGAGGGCTGGGTCTCTGTGAAATGGATAAAAGAGTCCTAGTAGCAGTCTAGAAACAAAGGACCAGAGCACTGCAACAGCTACTATGTAAAAAGAGAATGAATGCATTATTTCATTCAGCAGTTTTAGAAATATTTTATTGGAAAATAAGATAGGAGCAAGTAAGAGCCAGAGGCCTGACTGTAAATCTCCCAAGCTATGGAGGGAAGACAATTCCTACACCCAGGAGATACTAGAGAAAGAATGCCACCTTGAAAACAACACCATTTGAAATATCTTCCAAATTTCAAATATAATGTAGTATAGTATTTTTCACAGAAACTGACTTCATAGCACAGATATTTTGGTAGGAAAACTGGAATGAAATTTTTTTTCCTGGTAAAGTCAATCTTGAATTTGAGTTGGCATGAACTTGTTAGAGAAACTACTGGTGGTGAAACATCTGAACTTTGTCTCATCCTTTCCACAAGCAGCTGTTGAGATCAGTGGACAGGAAAAAGACATTCAAATTTACTCTTCCCTCCCCCCACCCCCCCCCCCAAAATCTCCAGTTAGCACAGCTGCAGGCTATTACTGTGTTCCCAGAAGCAGGAGAAGGTGCAGCAAGGAATGGCCTTTACTCTCCCTAATGGTTTTTTTTGGTGTGGTTATTTTTTTTTTTAGGAGCATATAGCCAGAAAAATGGGGGGAAAGTGTTTCCAGTTTATGAGACCTCCACCATCTGTGAATATCATTTTTCTGGAAGGCAATATGGGTGCAGAAGAATCTCTGAGATATTGAAGGTGAATGATTTCAGTGCAACAGCAGAATGTAAGAAAAGGTGTAGTGATCTGACCCACCATCTGCTCACTAGTAATAATATGACTAACAAAAACCACTTCCCTTACCCAAATAATCTAACATTTACATGTAAGTGTTCATAACTTTAATACTTTTTCTTCCTTTACCCTAAAACCCAAACACACTGGCATATGGAAATTAGGTTAAGAAAAGGGCTGTGTGATTTTAGACCAAGGAAATACAGATATAAGACATCCTATCCTCACATTAGCCAAAATAATCAATACCATCTCTAACTGTGAGTTTAAATCATATTCCATCATGGATTCACATTGTCAGTGGGAATTCTAGTCCTTTGAAACTGAAAAATAAAAAGCTCTGATTAATTAACTCTTCCAAAACCAAAACAAACCAGAAAATGTGCTGTAGCCAGTCAAATATGTGTATCTCTCTGATAATTCAATCGTGATGAATAATGAAAGGGAGGTTGTCTGGGTTTTCTTTCTGCTCTACCTTTAGCAGAACAGATTTTTTTTTTACCTGAGAGCCTTTGAAGGAGCTTAAGCTTTATAACATCATTTTTCTCTGATAAAAGACTTAATGCCTTCCTCACTGACCCCTGTACTCCCCACACAATACTTGCTTAGAAGCTTTGATTCAGGTTTAACAAAGTAAAGGGACATCTTACTCTTAACTGACCTAGGTGTGATATTTCCAGCCTATCTATAAAAAGTGGAAAAAAGGTATTGCTTAGAATGAAAGATCCGTATTATCACCTCATACTTAAGTATGGATCACTGATTTAGCACTCCTCTTCTCTTCTCTTCTCTTCTTTCTCTTCTCTTCTCTTCTCTTCTCTTCTCTTCTCTTCTCTTCTCTTCTCTCTCTTCCTATTTTTTGACATGTTATGAGCATGGTCCCTTTTCAATGTATGTGTTGTTTATTATCATGCTGAAAACATACAGCAGAATTCTTGTGTAATATGAGTGCTCCAAAGCAGACTCCTTGCATATCAGCATATATGAGCACATCAGATAGTTTCTCAGGTAGTATCCAGTGTTATAAGAGTACTGTATAATAGGAAAAATGTGCCAATAGAAGCTGTTTTCTTTTGGATGTATATTTAAGGAATCATTATCAAAGTGACTGGAGTTATTTGACAACTTACTCAGGTCTGTATGAGAACTGAATGTGCCAGTACTTTAATTAAGCTTTGGCTTCTTAAGTCAAAATGGACTACATTTCCTTCTTGCTGTATTTCATTCAGGCAATAAATCTGTCATTGTGTGTGTGCAATATGGAAAGCTACAATGAGAACTAGACGAAACCAGACATAACTACTGTTCAAAATTGGAGCCTGGTTTTGAATGTAGCCTATGCAAGAAAGGAGAATCACATGGATTTCAGAATAACAAAAATTCATTTCGTCTCATTCTTTACCTATTTTTTTGTCTAGGGTGATGTGTCTCACTCTGAATTTTGCAGAGTTATACTAATCCAAGACAGTAGAGATTTTGTACCAGTGAGTTTAAAAGCCTCCTCCTTACTCATGTAAGCAAGACAATTAACTTCACAAGTCTATCCAGAGGTTTACCATAACCAATAAAATTAATATGTTAAGGAAGTTTTTCCTTTAAAGAGGAATCCGCATTCAAGTTTTGGGGAATAATATTTTCAAAAATGGCTCAAATAATATTTTCAAAAATGGCTTAAATAATATTTTCATATCGCTCAAATTCTATTAAACTCCTTCTGATATCTTTGTATTCAGAATATTTTTTTCTGTGCTGTAGCTCAGTGTTTAAAGGTACTGATCTTTACATAGGATACTTACAGAAGTCAAGTTTTAAAAGCACAGTGAATTCCTAGATCTGGCTGTCTAACAGATGTCTAACAGCAGAGAGGCTCTAGGACTTTGGAGATAATGGTGCATCTTCCACTTTCACTCACATCAGAAAGCTGGTCCCTTTAACACCTTTGTGCACACCCAGCCTTTTGCATCATCACAGTCCACAAAATAGTATTCAAAAGTTTGAAATTGTTAATCATCTGCCTAGAGCATATATTTGCCACATGCTTAAACATCACAGGGATTTAAGAATGTGTTCAGTTGTCAGTTATGCTGACCTAAACCCAGAATAATTTATGTGAAGTCTCTGATATTAACCCAAAACTAAGTATGTGACAGCAAACATTTCCTATCACATCTAGTCTGTTAAACACTATCCCTCCCAACCTGGAATTTTTCAGGGCAAACTTTAATGGCATGTGAAGATATTCAGTGTTAAGGCTGCACTATTTAATCACTATCTGACATGAAGAAGTTATTCCAAAACTTTGTAGGATTTGGAAATCCCAGGCTGGCACAATGGTCTGTTTTGGGAATTTATGGTCTTCATTATCTAGAGAATCTCTGACTTACACCTGTTCTGAATCAATCCCTTTATCTTCTTTAAGATCATAGTTTTTCAAAACCCATGCAGCTACCATGGCTGGATGAACAAAACAAGGATATTGTTGGAGAGTTTAAAGGTGCACAATTAAATTTATATCTGGTACACAAGGACTGATGTAGCCCTAGCTACACCCTATTTCACCTTTTTCCCTTCTAGATATGCTGTTGACGGTGTGAGCAATTATTTCAGTTCTGTGATAAGTGGCACAATATAGGACTCTAGAAGTAATAATAATTTTTAAATTTACTTCCTCTTTTCCTTGGGGAAAATACTGATTTTTAGAGGTGTTTCAAAAGCCACCTTTGGACAGGAAATTAAGACTGGATAAGAACAAAGGTTCTGCTGGTTAAACTAATTTTGCTTTTTAGCACCTCTTGCTGATTAGTGTTATGAGGGGTGTTATGGTGAGTGATAAAAGTGACATGTTTATCACACATTTATTCTAACTGGATGAAAGAAGATGAAGGCTCTAAATGCCTTCATAAGTAAATGACATTGTGTTTATCCAGGTTCCTTTTTAGAAATCCCAGCCTATACGGAAATAGTGCATAAGTCCAGCAGAAGTTGTTACCTTTAAAGGTTATGGAATGAAATGTGAACAATAAGCCTAAAATTTTTTTCTGTCAGAGAATTTTAAAATTATGACAAATTGGTTTGCATTGAATAAGAAAAGCTTATATGGGGATCATATTTATGTTCAGGTAAAAAAACTGCTGTAGTTAAAACATTTTTGAAGATCAAAAAAAGATTACATGTTCCATGACTGGTAGGTATCTGCTGACTGAATTACTAGTGTTCTTTGCAATAGCATGTCATATTCTCCCCTGAATGGATCCTCCAGAATATTTTGGCTTTGAATGGTTACCTGAAAAAGTAAAAATAAAGGCTACTGGAACAGTGAGAAGCTATTGTTCAATTATAGGATGGAGTTACATAACCCACATAGTAATGTTGAAATTCAGCAGGCATAGGTTATCAATTGTGTCTTTTTAATGTAAAATATGCAGCATAATGTTGAGCATACAGTGCAGGTCTGTGTGTTTGTCTGGAAAGACATCTAATGCTGCATGCTGTAATTGCAAAGTGCAGTACACTCTTCAGTGAAACTGCCAAACAAAGGTGAAAATCAAGTAGAATTTTCTTCCAGTTCTCTGTCTGGGTCTTATGGACTCAAAGTCATTGCAATATTTTAAGTATTTATGGAAATGTATTTAAAAACCACTCAGAGTTGGAAATCAGTGTCATAGAAATTTAAGACCTATTTACTTCACTATAAATACTAATATTACCTTTGCCCGACAAAAAAATTTCACTATCTGAGTGAAATTTGGGTTTTATGTATAAAAGTCTCATTATCTTTCTTTGCGAAATAGAAATACTGTTGCCATCCAAGTAAGCATAAGTGTATTTTTTTGAGCTGGAATATGGTGAAGATCTAGCTGCTGCTGGGAAAACAGCTCTTAAACAGCATCCAAGGGATAATGGAAAAATATCCTAATCATGAATATAACACTTTCCACAAAATTTTTATTCAGAAACACAGAGCAGAGAGGAAAAATAAACCTGAAATAAGAAAAAAAAATCTCTTTCATCTGACTATATGAAATCTAAAGTGTAATTATCTGTCCATATGCTTTTGTGATATACATGCAGAAAAGCGTGTAGACATATTCTTTATAGAGTATCTTCTGTGCATAATCTGTAAATCTCTACTTGTATATTTGGTGAGTTTCAACATAAGAAGCCTTGCAAGGAAAATCCATTAAACAGGACTGCGTAAAAGCAATTTTTGAAAGTGTTCTTCACAGAGGAGGGAAAAATGACAAGAAAGCATAGGCCAGGACATGTAAGATTACATTTTACCACTGTTGAAATAAATGCCAATATTGGACCTCACCTCACAAGAGGTTAAAAAAGTCATGTTGCCAGCTAAGAGACTGTTAACTAGAAAATATTTACAAAATATGCATCCTCAATTTTGTAGCTCATAGTAATATAAAATGATAGTGATAAAATTAATGAGACTTAACAATCAAATGTGTAACTCTCATGCAGAGCACTTAATACAAAGTCTGTAACACCATGTCTTAAACTCGGTGTATACTCTTATGAGATTGCTCTATCCTAGCAATCCAATAAAATTAGACATATTTACTGCATTTTCTGTGACTGATACTGGCTGCCATAAATGTTATATGAGTACATCAACGATTAAATGGACATCACAGTGCCTTTACATTCTTTTCTTACTAAGTCTGGATTCTAGTTCATCCTGAAATATTTGCCTATTTCCTAATGGAAGTAGCATAACTTGATCTATCCTTGTTAGTTATGGCTTTTGGAATGCTGACAATTTAGCAAAACACTATATTCTTTAGTATTTATGTTCATTGAGTTGCAGCATTTTAAGGGGGAAAAATCCAGAAGCCTAGCCTCTGCTGGAGTACTGTGTTGCAAGGGAGAAATAACAAACCAGCGTGTGGTGGCAGGGAGGTGACACTTAGCCAACTACCTCCACATTGCTGTGGACAGCTGGGGTTCATGGGACAAGCTCATGCTGACTGGTTTTCTGTGCCCCAGAGGGAACAGACACATGATGGTGCAGCTGAGGGAGGAGGAAAGCCTGGTGCAGGGTTGCAGATCTCAGACAGAGTTATTGGAAAGTTGCTGTGGCTGCATCAGAGAATGATGGTCTTGCCTGCAAAGGTTTGTGATGCTGTGAATGTAGTGGAAAGCTGTGGGGCATTCAGTTGTACCCCATGCAGTGCTATTTTCTATAGTTAATCTTTGCGTGTCTTTCTCTTCTGCCACGCAAAAGCCCCCAAAAAAATTCAGATGCCATGCTGACTAACATCTTTTCAGTCTTTTAGGAAAAAGATGTGCTTTTAAAGCCTGTGATTTTCTTCTTTCCGTCCTTTTAACTCTTAGTCTCAGTTGGGACCCTTGATTTATGATCCTGTGGGTTTATAAGCAGAGCACAGCATATCTTCATTTCACTTATATTTTATCCCTAGTTTGTCTTGGAACAAAATGCAAGGGGAAAAAATAAAAAGAAAGAAAATTCACCTAGATTTCTAGCATCCAAGTATTGAAATGTGCTTGTCCTATTTGGAACCTTTTTTTCCTTTTTTCCCCTTTTTTTGGTTAAATTATCACCATTATATTACTATGAGCTACAAAATAAAAAATGTATTTGCTGTTGTATGCAGCTACCTATCACCATTATTATTCTTGCTCTCTTAAAATTCTTACTCTTTTTTTTTCTTTTAACTGTACTTTACCACTTCTTGTTAAGAGCATTTTGCAATAGTTATATTATTTAGGGAATGGTGACAACACTGTGTAAATTTGTTATAATAATTGCTGAAAATAGCCCATTCACCACTGTTCACAAATAATCCCTGTTGAAGTATCTTTTTTCATCCTTTCCTGTGCTCATTCCCCTGGGAACTCCTATAGCTATAGCTCTCCTGAAGGCAGGAATCTGCTGCCTGTAGTGAAGAGGTGGCATTTATTTTCTGAGCTGTTGTTCCCATAAGAGGCCAACTCACCAATGCTATGGTTTGTTAGTCACTTAAATATCTAGCTCTTCCAGATCAGACTCAGATAAATACAAAATAGGCACTCCCTGCAAGCTGAGTTCAGCTTTTGAAGAGTAAACAAACATTTCATTAAAATGGTCTCACTAAAGACAGGCAGAGAGATCTGAACTGAGCTGTCACCTTGTATTAGTCACACTCATAAATTCTGCCATGTTACAGTGCTCACTTGCAGTATCCCAGAGAGCTTGGGAGAGGCGATTCCCTCTCTTTGTTTTGGAGTTCTGTCTGGGGGGAGGTTATCATCTTTCTTGCAGGATCCAGAAATGCTTTCCTTGCACCAGAAATGCTGCACCCGCTTTGTGAACATGTACTCAAATACTGATCCTGACAGGAATAATTTCCATTAAGCTACTGCAAATATGTATTTCTCTTAGGAAGACTGATTTTTCTGTATCAGGTCCTCTCAGATCTGAGACACGGGATTTCTGATGTTGATGGCTTTCCAATTTTTGGATTCTTTTTCCTTCAATAGCAGCGACAACAAATTCAGTCCTCACATTCCCATTGACATTCTGAAAACTGATACCACTATGGCACAGCTAGGAGTGGTTTATTACTTTTAGTAGGGTTTATTTAATTCAGCTTCACAGCCTAAGGGAGTAGGAAAAAAGATTTAACTCTAAATTCTTTCTTTAGTCCTTTTAGTATAATGAAAATTGTTAAGAGGAATATGGAGAGAAGACAGAAAAGCAATGGTTGGAAATATATGTAATGGAAACATAGTTATTAAATGCAATGAGTCATGGAATTGGGCTTGCTAAAAAATTATGAAGGAAAAAATTAGACAAAAAGAATAGCAACAGGCTTTGTAGCATACATTATAAGAAATACATGATAAAATACATGATAAGAAATTATTAAAACCTCTGTCTTCAAGATTGTATTGGAATACTGGCTGGATGTTTTCTTTCAAAGTACAGCATTCTACTGTATTGAGAGAGTCTAGAGGAATAATTCTGGAAAGTTGTCTTTCCAACAAAAAATCCACTAGAAACAGCTTTTTTATTCAATAAAAATTACTGTGCTTTCCATGTAAATGCTGTATTATTTTTAAAATTAATAAGGAGGAAAAAAAACCCTTGTTAAAAAAAAAAGACATAAAAGTAGGGAAGGATTGTGAAGGATTCAATTGAGTTTTGAGTAGCTTACATCTATGAGCACTTGTTAAAGAAGACTGTGTAAACAGTGAAATTATAAGAGCTGTCTATTGCATTCTAGTGGTACCACTCCAAACCCAGTACCCCTGACGGATGAGGAATTTTTCTCTCTATCCTAGACCATCAGAAAGCAATCACTTTCTTTCACACAAACTCAAGTCCCACACAAGGAAATTCTTTGATTCTGCCTTTCATTGCTCATGGTAAAATTAATTTATTCATGAAAACAAAACACAAGAAAACCAAATGGAATGGAAGTAGTTGAACATAATTATGAAATATGCTAATCTCCACCTTTTACATAATTAGCTTTGGAGGATTTATGTTCTTCTTTCCCTACAAGGATTTTATTGAACTGGTGAAACTTTCATGTCATGATACCACAGACTATCAACTTGCTTTGATATTTCATTTAGTTTTGGGCACATGGACCATACAATCAGCTGAGAAAGTGAGCACTGCTTGGCAAAAACCCAGAGCAGCTTCCTAGCCCTCTAGGAAGTAGAATGTTCTTTCCTTCAGGGCTGAGGACTGCTTCAAATCCACAGATAAGCCTTTCATGTTTACAAAATTGGTGGTTTTTTCTACTAATCAGCAACTTGAAGAACAAAGCAAATAGTTACCTAAATGGGATATGCAGCATCTCCTTGATGGTCAAATGAGATGGCAAGCAATAACCTCAAATAATAATGGTTGTAAGAAAAATTACTCCCATGACTGCCAGTCAAGGATTCTGAAAAAAAGAAAATGGGACAGCCAAAATATAATCATTTTGATATTTTGTTCTTTCAGGTTAATATCTACACTGAACTTAACATCAGTCAGTGAGGTGGCAGCAGCAACAACTGAGGGAAGCCTGGAGGTAACTGTGGGATCACACTGTACAGGGGGGTTCCTGGGCTCAGGGACACACCATCAGCAGCTCAGAGCCCCATGCAGATCTGGGAGCCCTCACAAGCCAATCAGGGGGAGCTGCCAGGAGCATCTGTGGGAGATTTAAACAGCTCCAGGGTGCGGGTGAACAGGGTGCAGCACCTCGGACAGGGTGTGACAGGGCAGTTTGCACAGCAGTTCACAAGGGTGGGACACGGTCTCCCCAGCTGTACCTGAGGAGAATTTAATTAAGGCAGTGAGTCATCACGCAACCATCCAGAAGAGAATTTACTGTTGTTTCCACTCAGTTAAAAGCCACTGTAGGAATGTGGTGGTCCTGACACATCTCCCACTTCAACATATAGTTGTCCAGGCTGTCAGCTGCAATGAGTGCCTGAGCTTGTCCCTGATGCTGCAGGGCAGCAGAAACAACACTTGTCTGTGGTGTGAACAGGTGGATGAGCTACTTACTGGTAGTATTGAAAGAGGAAGAGGAGAGGTGAGGAAGTATGAGGGAGTGCCATAGGGATAGTTCACTGAACTCTAACAGGTATGGCCTGGTGGAGGACCTCCAGCAACCTCCAGGTGGTCAAGCAGCAGGAGACAGTCAAAAGACTGAGGGATATCAGGAAGCTCACAGGGAGTTGGACAGCTGATCCAAGTCCTGATGGTGGGAGAAAACACAGCCCACTAAGGAGAGGCCAAAAATTCATCTACTGGCACTCATGGAAGAGAGGGAAGGCATTAACATAGGAAGCTGGGAAGTAGTGAAGAAAAAAATCTCAAACAAAAACAAAAGAGCAAAGGAGCTACTAAAAGGAAGGGGCTTTCTTCAAAAGCAAATATTCCCACACAGCTGACATCACCACCCAGAACCACTTTATAATTCTGCAGACTAATGAGGCAACACCCAGCATTTGGGAAGAACAGCCAGAAATAACAAGAGCATTTCTCCACAAATCAAGAAATTAAAACCCAAGAAAAGGTGACAGGTGATAGTAGCAGGTGAGCCTACTTTAAGGGACATAGCGGCACATCTGACCCATTTTCAAGCCTGAATCAAGGAGGCTAATGAGAAGCTGCCAAGCCTAGCTAAACCCAAGGATTATTATTCACTATTAGTATTTCTTGTGGGCACAGATGACATAGCCAGCAGCTGGCTGGGAATCATTAAGACAGATTAGAGAGCCCTGGGATAGGCGGTAAAGGGCTCTGGAGGTCATGTATTTTTTTCATCAATTCTCCAGGTCAAAGGAGAGGTGCTTGAAATGGCCAGATGAGTTTGCCAGGTCAATAAATGGTTAGAACAATGGTACCATAGTTGGGTCACTCGGACCATGGGACTTGCTTTGGCAAGCCTGGCCTACAAGGGGCTGATAGGGTCCATCTGACAAAGGGGAAAAGCATTGTTGGTCAGGGATTTGCCAAACTAGTAAAGGGGGCTTTAAACCAGATGTGTTAAAGGACACAGGGCACCTCTCCATCCCAATCCTGCCATTTGGCTGCAAATACCTGTAATGGATATCTGGAAGCATGCAAAGGCATTCCAGACACTCCAACCTGTGAGCTGGCTTTATCTGGGGCCTTCATCTGGTTCAGATGCCTATACACAAAAACACATAATATGGGGAACAAGCAAGAGGAACTAGAGACATATACACCTGCATCACTGTGATATCATTGGCATACCAGAGACAGTGTGGGATGGCTTCCATGACTGTAGCATTGGAACAGAAAGTTTTAGGAGACAAAGGTGGGGCAAAGCTGGGGCAGAGCCCCTATGTCAATGACCTGCTGGAGTGTATGGAACTCTGCCTGGGGGAGGATGCAGAGCCAACCAAGAGCTTGTAGGTCAAGATTAAAGGGAGGGCAGGGATGGGGGACACTATAGTGGGGGGTCTGATACAGGCCACCCAGCCATGAGCATGGTGCTGATGAAGCCCTCCCCAGGCACACAGAAGCACTGGTCCTCAACTACCATGGTATCTGGGACAACACGGGACAAGACAGTAAGAGACAACACAGTGAAGCACAAGTAATCCAGAGGGTTCCTTGAATGTGTCAATAACAGCTTCCTTACACAGTGACAGAGGAGTCAACAAAAAGAGTTGCCATGCTAGATTTTGTGCTCAGCAGCAGGGAGGAGCTGGTGGGGATTGTAGCGATCCAAGACGGCCTTGGCTGCTGTGACCACAAGACAGCGATGAGGTCCTCATGGCACCAGGAGGGCATGCAGCAAGCTCCCTGCCCTGGACTCAGGAGAGCACATTTTGGCCTCTTCATGGACCTGCCTGGGACAGAGCCCTGGAGGGCAGAGGGGCACAAGAATGCTGCCTGGTATTTGAGGATCACCTCTTCCAAGCTCAGGAGCAATGCATCTGAACAAGGAGGAAACTGGGCAAAATCTCACTCGACAGATAGTACTTGAAAGTGATGATGATTAAAGTTGGTAGATGAATAAGCAAAGCAGAGTATGAGGCCTAACTGAAGAAGAGGTGTACAGGGCAAATAGGTCATAAAAGAGAAAAGACTTTTGACAAATAAATCACATTTATGGAAGTCACACCTTACAAGCCAGATCGACTCACCACAAGAAAATTGGTGAAATTCAGTCTCTAGGTCTCAGAGAAGTGCTTGCAATTTTTCGTTTGTTATGCAAAATTAATGGGAGAAAGGGACATGCACCAAAAAGAGAAAAGAACCTTCAGGCTTACTAAAATTGTATTCTCTGTTATATAACAGGTGTCTTCAGAGAGGAGGAGAAAAGCAAAGCACTACTTGAAAACATTTTCTACTTTCATTTCACAAACAATTGACATCTTTTTACCAAATCTGGCACAATAATTCAAGTGTTTAGTCCCTAAAAAGTACATGCTGATAACATGATTCCTTAATTAAGGCATTATGAAATCAACTCTCTAATATTACACAATATAATTACTGGAGCATTAACTCAGATGCCTTATTCAAGGCTGTAGAACAGTTTAAACGGATCCATGTTTCACAAGATGGACCAAGAGCTGTGAAAAATCCACCACTTGGGCAAAAATATTTTGTGCTGAGTCTCTAGGTAAAGACCTTAATTGCTATTTTTTGAGTTGGAGAAAAGTCACATACCTTGCAGATGGATACTGTGATATTGAAAATGGTCCACGGAATATAATTTTTTTTTAAAAAAAAGGACTTCTAAAATTCAAAATAATAGAACTATTACACTGCCTAACTACATCAGCTTTTCCTCATCTAAGGAGGCTATATGACATTAGGAGAATCATCACATAAGCCCATATCTAGCGCTCCTTCTTACCCACTCTTCTTTACAGCTGAGGTACACGTGAACAAACAAACGATGTAAGTGCTTCTATACTCCAGCTGTGACTTATATAACACAAATAACAAATAAAAGTTGTCATACAAACTGGAAAAATTAGTTGTTTCTAAATGCTTAGGAAACTGGTCCAAATAGATTTTCAATGTGATCAAGACATTAAATTATTGCACTGGAATTCAAGAACGATGAGACAGAAGTTTGTCTCAGTTAGAAAAGACAAGTGTCTGCTAGGGAAGGCAGGAGCCTCCTTTGGAAGGGAGAATACAAACCTCCTCCTTCCGAATTATTATAATTTTGAAATTGAGGGGGTCTCAGGCAAAGACAGGGGAATAAGGACAACAGTTCTTTGCTAGTGTATATAACAAAGCAAACTAACACCAAGAGCTCCGGCACTAACACCAAACAGGCACAAACCCGGATCAGGCCGCTCGGCCTCCCCTCGGCGCAGTTCCGGGCACGACCGGCAGGGGCGCTGCCGCTACCGGCGGGCGCGGTGCCTCCCCCGCGCCTGCAGGGCGCGCTGTGGCGCAGGCTCGGGGAGCACGTGGCAACGGCGGGTCGGTCTCGAAGGGCAGGGATTGAGGAGAGGCTTTGCCTCACAGAGCCCCGGGGCAGCCGATCCCGGTGCGCCCCCAGGACTCTCAGAAGAGCAAGCTGGAACGGCAGGGATGAGCAGAAATCCCAGGGTGGTGTACGAGACTTATCAAAAACTCCGCGGCGATAGCTGGGACGGCGGGTGTCCGGGCGAGCAGGGGTGCGGGCCCAGCAGCGGAAGGAAGGCAGCTCCTGACTATAACTCCTGGGTTATAGCTGTGGAAGCAACATTCCTTACCCCAAGTAGCAGCTCCACCGTCTTCCTCCGAAAGCCGAGAGTAAATGAGAGTCCCCAACTCCCCAGCCCTTGAATTTTTTTCCTGCCTCTATTTTCGTGGTATCTTTGTGCCCCCACCCCGAGAGAAACTCCCAAAAACCAGAGGAGTTCCCCCTCCCTGCTGTCTCAAGCACCCAGCCCTCAGTGCTTCTTAGCAGCTCAGTGGGAAAAAATTCCACAAGTAACAAGGAAAGAAAAGGAAAGAAAAAAACCCCAAACCCCAACAAAGTTTTTTTCTGGCTCACAGCTAATCATGCATGCGCCCCTTGGGTCAGTATTTTTAAGCACATAAAGACTCCTGCATTTTCTGTGAGGAAGAAATGTAGTTAATTCAAGGTCCTGGTTTACATTTCTGGACTATAAGTTTTTTGTTGTTTTTTTGCTTATAATCCCTCATCTAGTGTTTGTAGGTTTCTTAGTTGTTTGACATCTATCCCATTCTCTTCTGTTATGTTTTCTTAACTATTTATTTTACATTTACCTCTCAAAAAAAAAAAAAAAAAGTCAAAGGATTTTTCATTAGTGGAAATCCTGAGTTAAGTGGTTTTCATTAATTTTGCAGTGCTGGATTGTGTAAACAGGTCTTACATTCATTTGTTGTGCCTTTGGCATAGCTTTTTCCTCCGCAGCAGTGCTCCCTAGACGGGCACGCTGGCAATCCGATGGTGCCACGCTGCTTCAGTGAGGGAGCAGGATGTGCCCAGAAGCTTACCATGCACCACATCTCTTTCAGAAGGCAAAAAGGTCATTATTGTATTGATTTTTAGAGAGTGAAATGCATTAAACTGGGTCCCTAGAATTATTTATTTGTACCAGTAAGTGCTATAATTTTAAAATTAACTTGATTTGAAGATTTTTGTATCAATCAGGGATTATACTTTGAACTAGCAAATTTGGCTGCCTGCTCTTAGACAGGGCAGACCTCCATACAGTTTTTAATATGACTCTGAGTCCTAAAATCAGTGTGGATTAGCATAGGTCTCCTTAATTAAAAACAGGGATCAGTGGAATACTTTTCCTGGAGATAGCCGATGGGAAGTGCAGCAAAGAGTGATCAAGCCACATCCTAAGGGAGGCTGGTTTTGGAGATTTTATTTACTAAACTCTTGCAGATATTTACTTAGCCAGGTAATAACTTCCGCTTCGGAAAGATTCATAACTTCACTAACTAAGATGAATGTTTATGAAGATGGAAAGTGTTAACGCTTGGGAGTAAAGAGCTCAATCCATAAAATTCTGACTTTTCCTAACTCTGAGGTTTCTCTGTATCTGAAGGAAAAAAAAAAAGATTGGCCCCCTTATAAAATTTATTCTAGGACAACCGAAGAATACAAAATCCCCAAACATTTGTCTAATAAGAGGCAAGATAATAAATTTGGGGCTGTATTCACTCATTTTTGTCAGAATTAAAGTGCCTTGTTACACACAGTCTCAGTACAGGCCAAAACTGGAGAAAAAGTCATTTGATGGTTTTCAGCTATAAATTTCTCTCCCAAGCAAGATTTATCTTTTCTCCTGATAAATTTGTGAATCAGTTAAAAATTGTCATGTCTTTCCTACAGCTGTGAATACTGAAGCCATTTAAGAGAGATGCTTCAAGCTAACCCGACAAGCAGTGGCAAAGAAAAGGTAGTAATTCAATACTTTGTGGTTTTCAGATCCTTCCTAATTCAGTAGATTACGAGATTATGACACGTTCCAGATTTCTTCATCTGTTTTGGCATCAGGAATGATATTGTAAAATTTTTCACATCTGATCTAAATTACACCAATGCCATACAGCTCTAAAGATGCACTCACAATGAACAATGAACTTCTAAAGATTATTTATGGTGCTTACCCATTTTTGGTATTTGCTTTTTTTTACATAATTTTTTTTCTCCTTCTCACTGACATCCCGGCCTAAAGCAAATATTCTTTAGTTAAATCTGGGACAAAATGGGGGCAATAATCTTACCTCTTTGAGAGGATAACAATAGCCTCTTCACCAAAAAATAATTCCCTCTAAAGACTCCAAACACCAAGGTTGAAATCAATTCTGATACCCTATTCCAACAAAGCTACCTTATTTTTTTAGAAGGAATTTTTGTCTTATTTTTATTGACACCTCTAACTTTATTAGCAAGACCAAAATTTTAAATTTCTCTTTTATATTGCACTTCATTTCCCAACATTTTTTGTACAGATTAGCATATGGGAAGCTATAAGGAGCTTTCAACACTACCCTTCTGAAGAATTATATAAATAATCTGACCCATCTCTAAAGTGTAGTTGGCAACATCACTCTGCATAACTTCATCTTATCTATTTTTCCATAATGCCAGTGTCATATGCACTATCTGAAAAAATGTGAAACATTATTTAAGGTGTCCTCTTTGACTAGACTGTATTTTCTCTTTCTTCTTTGGTTCAGCAGCTAAATGGAATAAATCTCTTTAGGTTTGTTGCTTCCTAGTGATTTTCACTTCCTGTCACCACCACCCCCCCCCCTCCCTACCATATCCTAAAAATTATTAAGATGAAACAAAAACCAAGGAAGTTTTTAATTCAGCTTTTTAATTTCTAGTATGTGGGAGGGACATCAAGCTGGTGCAGAGCTACATTTACTAGTTACACCATCCTAAGCAAGAACCTTCAGTTGCTGTTCCACCAGCTTGCTTGTGTGCCTCCACAATGCACCAGAGAACCAATATGGCTGGAAAATAACCATTTAAATCATCACTCCATATCATTCTGTTTTCCTGAGAACTGAGGGGATTCAGAGTTTTCCAGCTTTCCGAAGGGTATTCTAACCTATGAAGTTCTTCTGTCTGTGCTGATTTTAATCCCAGCAGGGCAATTAAACTTCAAACAAGCCATTCTCTTCCCCCAGTCCCTTTCTGTAAGTAAGGGACAATAAATGCAAAATTATCAATTGCAATAAAAATTTACTAAAACCACAATAACAGCAGCAGTTTTAATAACAAGAGTACAAAAAAGAGAAGGTGATTTACCCACACAAGGGTATTCACCACTGGGAATAGAGGAGGAAAAAAAAAAAGCTTCCCAAAGGTGGTGCTCACACACCAGGTATTTGGGAAACAAAGGTAATGTGGTGAGGAGATCTCCCGCAGCTTAACATTCCCCCTCTAGTCCCCAGCCCAAAAACAATGGAAAACAAGGGCAAACAAACCCTGGAAGGTAGTTCATCCAAAGAGGGATGGTGCAGCCACTGGCTGAGCTCAGCTCTCTGCAGTTGCTTGCGCTGCCACCTCCAAATCTCTGCAATACCAGGTAATGTGTGTGTGTCTGTGTGTCCGTGTGCCTGTCTGTGGGTGGGTGGGTGGGTGTGTGTCCATGTGTCCGTGTGCCTGTCTGTGCGTGTGAGTGTGAAACACCTCTGCCAGGGTGGTTTCCCTGGTGGCTCAGACATGCCTCAGAGGTGTCCCTTTCAGCACCGTCCCGCTCCAGAGGAGAGGGGACAGCGGGGAGATGGTGGACAGCAGAAAAAGCCAAGTTCAGTGGGTTTTTAAGGCAATAGTCCACTCTGCTCCAGCAAGAACTTCTGTTTTCTGGTGCCCAGGTTGTCCTGCTGAACACAGTGAAGAAGTTGGTGGTATGGAATGAACACCGTGGTCACACCCACACAGTGCTAAAAACCTCCACCTCTTCAACCAGGCCACCACCACGTTCAATTTCCTCTGGTAGAAAAAATACTGGAACTGTGTGCCATAAAGTGGATCAGGAACAACTAAGAGAGTCTAAAAATACATGTGAGCAGCCATTATATGTTAAATCTGCATTGGCCAAGTTTTCTAAGGCACCTGGCAAAGCAAGAGAGAGAGCAACTTTTAAGATTCCTTACTGGAAAAAAAAAAAAGAAATTTTGTATTATTAATTATTCTTGTGTGGGTTAAGAGCAGTTTATGATTTTATATACCCAACTCAGAACCTTGATTACAATGGATTAAGGTTCTGTGAATAAATAATCTTCACTGCTTTTACATCACCTTGATTTAGGTGATAAAGCTTTTGAGCTTTTATCCTTTGCAGTATAAGGTTTCTTTGAACTTCCGTTGCATTTACCAGCATAGCAAAGACTGAAACTGAAATTTTACTGAAAAAAATCACATAAATATGATAAATGCCAATAGTTTGTATGGTGTTTTAACAAAAACATACCCCAAATAATTTTTCTAGATCTTTTAATTCAGGCAGTTCAGATGCTAAAAATATCCTTTCAAGAAGATACATAAAAACTGACAATTTTAAAAAAACCCTCTGAATTTGTTCAAAATGCAACCTTGAGGTCCAATGTCAGTAAGTTAAGTTTTGGCTTTGTGGTTTTGTGGTTTTTTGTTTTTTTTTAAAGAATGACAAGTCAGGTGATAAGGGAATAAGGCTTTATGATTTTATTTCAAATAAAAATGGATGAATGAATGTATATTACACACACCATAAGTCACAAAAACTGTTGTGTTCCAGTCAGATTTTGCCATCATGTCCACATGAATGTCAAGCCATTTAATCACTTTGACTTTTAGTGCTTTTAGAAAAAGCAATTTTTTATTCAATAACAAGACTCATTTCTCATTTCCATATCGAGGGGTGAACTGTGGAGAGCACTTAATTGGAGAGTACAAAACCGAAAAGGGTCTGGGTGTACAGCTTGCAGCTCCTGGCTCTCGGACACACTGGGTGTTGATTAATGCACAAGGAGCATGGCAGCCTCTCCTTGCAGCACAACTTTAGGAGCAGCATGGCCTGGTGACAGGACAGGGAGACAGTAGAGAGATGCTTATTGTATAAAAATTTGAGACTGGCCACTGACAAGTAGCAGCCAACCATGTTTGCTCTAAGGTTGCAAAGTAGGTGAAACTGGAGATGGAACAAAACTTACTATACTTCCAATACAAGGAGAAACATGAAGCAAACATTTAAGCCAAGATGCTTACAATTTACCCATTATTGGTTGCCAAATTTTATAATATAAATTTAATGGTGTCAACTAATTAGGTCAACCAACAAAATATTTTATCTCACTGAATCAAGAATGAAAGCTTTTATGGTTTTTTGGGTTTTTTTTGTTTTGTTTTGTTTTGTTTTTTCTCTTTGAAGCACATAATATACATTCTATTTTAAAACAGAGCTCCTTACATACAGGAAAATACCTCATATCTTTTTGGGAACTTCAATATTTTCATTAAAATGTTGGTTTGAAAAATATCTTTAGTGTCGTACCACTAAACCCAGGAAAATGAAGATGATCTTCACTGAACAGGGTTTTCCACTGGGGACTCCACCGGCATTCAGTTGTCTCATTTAATTATCACTTTCCTGATTCAACCATTATTCATGAGCTTCCTTGTGTTCTTAAAAAGCTCTGAGCTGTGCTTGCCAATGTTATGGCACATTATGAAGCACAGTTATGCAGCAAGAGGGAGGGGGTGATAATGCATTGGTCTATACTGCTGGCATATTTTCTGTTTGATCTCCTCAGCTGCCAGTGGAATGCAGAGCTCTTTATTCAAAATCTACTGCTTCTTCTTAAGCATTGTGCTGGTAGTACAATCCTTTGCATTGCTTCAGTAAAATAGAGCAATACTGAAACTGTATGAATTGTTTGCATGGAGTTTGTACTAGTTTCTATTTGACTGCATTTCTCTTTTGTAATAGTGGTAAAATAAAAACCTGGAGAGAAAAGTTCCTAAGAGATGCAGGGAAAATACTCCTGGGTAAGTTGGAGATGAATTTTAATTGTCATCAGTTCTACCCATATTGAAGCAGGAGTATATGTCATTTCAGATCTCTGTGCCTTCTCTGCCTAATTTTAATGTTTAGATTTTTAGCTGAATTTACTAGTTTAGGATTTACTAATGCTTCCAATTTACTAGTTTAGGATTTTTGCTGAAAATCCATAATCCAAGGTGGTTAGACTAAAGATAAAGACTGAAAATCTAAATTAAAAACAGCTGTTCTTCCAAATATGCCTCAAATCATGCTACAACTTATTTAAATCTTGAGGAAATTGGTCATTAATGAAGTTCACAGCTATTTTGCTAGTGTTACCTGTCCTTGGCTTCACCCTAGGATATTATGTCAAACCCCATAACTTTTTAATAAAGATGAATTTTTAATTTTTTTTATTATGCCTAAATAATGAATTGGCAAATATGTAAATTTCAGGATACAGTTAAGGTGGAATATTTATTTACTGAGAGTACAGGAGCACTACTATCACTTCTTATTTTCAGATATGGAAAGCAAAAACTGCAAAAAAATCTCAGCATGTTTCTTAGCAGTCTTGCATCAAGTATCCATGAGAATAAAAGCTGATTCTCCTAAACTCATGCTAGGGTGAAAGGAAATACCTACTAACACTTTTTACACAGCCTGGCTAAAACATTTATTATTCCAAATTCCTCTCTGAAGAATGCAGAGCTTTAAATAAAGCTATGAGGCAGTTTGAAACAAGATGCAGTTCCAATAAATTCAACACAGTTGCTTCTACTTCAGACTCAAACAAGTTTCAGTTTGGTGGCAAATTATACTCTAACTGAATATTTACAAAGTTCTGAAGTCTTCTCTTAGTCATATCTTCCCATAATTTCAGTAGGGACAGTAATATTACATGAGTGGGAAGTTGCTTGAATGAACATTAATTTCATATCCAAAGACATTGACACCAATATGTACCACAAATGAATAAAACAGGCCAGCATCTTTTTAGAGCTTTATCCTTGTAACCAAGAACAGGACTTGGCTTTGCAGGCTTGGCTGGGACTACGCTTGCTATGAGTAGTCTGTGAATTGGAAGAGCTGCTGCAACCAGGATGTGCCAACGGGGCCAGAGCTGTTCCAAAGACTTCTGGACTCACAGACTTGCACAAAACCTGTATTTCTCCCAGTGAGGGCTTCAGGACTAACTTCCATGTTACAGACCATTTCCAGCTCTATAACCTGTTTTATAGAGCAAGATACTCAGCAAGTCACACTAAGAAGGAAAGATGGCAATGAAAAGGGTAAGTTTTAAAGATAAAGCCCTAGTAAATTCACATGGCATGAGTTGAGTTTAGAGATATTATCTAAGATTTCTAATAAAATAACAAAAAACTGTTGCTACTGCTGCTTTAGAAAAGGACAAAGTAAATTATTCACTGCTGACAAATTTCAAATTAGTCTTGCTTTGTCTAAAAATTATGCCTTAACTCAAACAGGTCCCTGTGGAAACCATATGGATTTCATTATAAGTAAGTGTAATGAACCTTTTTTTCAGTACACTTCATAAATATGTTTTTCTGCAGATTTTTTTCATCACATGTACTGAATGCTGATATCATTCTTTTGCTCCTAATTTTTGAGAAAAATGTTCATGTCTATCATTTTATTTTTGTTGCCAACTAGTCAAATGTGGCTGATTCGGTGATTTTTTCTTATTAATGTTCTTATTTTGAGAAATAGCTTTTGTTAATGTTTAATGTGGCTTTAGGATCTGTATTATATTCAAAAGCTGATATTTAGGATCAGATTTTCTTCTTTAAAAAAAAAATAACATAAAGTATAGCAAATCCAAAATTACTTGGTATAACAGTTTTTGTTTTCAGTTTTCATTCTTTTTGTGGTTTTTTTAATGCAGGATATGCAGTTCAATATAACCAGTGCATGGTGTTGCTTAAATTCAGGTTTGATATGTAAAAGAAATCTTAGCAAGTAAAGAAATCTTAGCACCAAACCCCTACATCTTCTCTAACTTTGATTTGATCACACTTACAATAGTATACAATACAAAGTATGAATGGTGCAGAAAAATTGCAGAAAAATCACACAAGCAACAGTTTCATAAGCTGCAAATACCAAGGAAAAGACAGGTTTTATTTCCAAATTGCACATAATATTCTTTCCTCTAGGCATTGTACTTTCTTTCACTTATATCTTTTACAGCTTTTCTTCCTAAGACACTACATTTTAATTATTAATTCTCAGTTTCACCAATTAATATTTGTTTCTCTGGGACCTTTATTTAAAATGCCATTAGAACAAAATCTGGGATGACAACTGTGTAAATCCTCAAATCTCACTAAGGTAACAAGAATTACACTTCTCTCCAATATTTCTAATTCAGTTTTTCCTCTGCCAAGTATCAATACAAGTTTACTATACATGTAACTTAACTGAGTGTTTAGCTTCGCCAGTGCTTTTATGACTTGACCATATCACATATAGTTTTCATTTAATCCTGTTACTTCCTTTCATCCTTCCTTTCCCTTTCCCTTTCCCTTTCCCTTTCCCTTTCCCTTTCCCTTTCCCTTCTTTCCCTTTCCCTTTTCCTAACTTCCATTCCCAGAACTTCCCTTCCCTTTGCTATCATTCTTTCTTTTCCTCTCATTCTGTCAAAAATAGATATTTCTCAGTGACTTCACAATCAGACTTTGCAAACAGAGCATACTAACTCAACATTTTATTTCTATAGCATGTATAAAGAAAATTATGCTTCCTGAAATACGCAATTTCACAGTATTTACTATGTATTTAGAAAATTGTGTTTTTCAGATCTTATAGAATGAGAGAGCTGGTGGAACTGTTTAACCAAAACTATGTACTTTACAGTGTAAAGAAATGGAGAAGTGAAAGGGGGAGAAGTGCTGTTAATGTAATATAGCTACAGGCATAGAAAAATTGAAAATTCAGAAAATGCAGTTTTCACAAGAAACAATTTTTTTTATGGTCCTCATTGATAAAGAAATTAATTAATAAGCTCAAGACCAGTCCATAGTCATCTTCCATTTATGTATGCTTATCATATAATGTCCTCCTGTGTAAAAGAACACATGCATCATTGCACCAGTTTAAGCAGTCTCCTCAGTATCTGAGATCACCTAAAAATATAAGGAAAGACTCATTGAATCAAATCTAAAATTCTACATGAAACCAGTGGAAGGTCCCTCTGTTTGTGGTACCTGTGCCACTTAGGAAATACGACAGCTGGCTAAGTTGATGTTCCCTACTCACCAGTGGTTTTACATCCAGCTCTGTTTTAGGCTGTACTTTAGTCACAGGAAGTCATTCCTCTGGCAGACCTGGAAGGAATCTCCTACCTATGAAGACATTATTGACTACTGTTTTTTAACTGATACTTTTTGGCTTGAGTTTAGCATCAACAAGAACCCATCGATAGCTATACACTGCACACAAACCAATGTTCACTTTCAGAACATTGTCGCAGGGCTGCCCGTAAGAAATCATTTTCTCTGCTATTTCCAGATAGGACTGGACTTTGACTGGTTTTGACCAGCTCATTCCTTCCTGGCCAGGCTGGAGGTCATAGTAAGATGTAGGACTGCTAGAGCTGACTATCATGCTATCTGCTGCCAGCACTTAGGCACTCCTCTGGTGGTTTACACAAATTATGTAGGGAGCTGAAGGGAAATAAAACTGACCCTTGTGCAGGGTGAGTTTATAAGTCAGACATCAACTAACAGAGATGCAGCAAGACAAAGGCATGAATGAATAGCTCTAAAATACTGCAGAAAAACCTAACAGATTGAAAGGAGATTTAGTGGGAGCAAGAGGGTAATGTCTATGGACAAAACAGTATTTATCAATGTTGCCTTCAGATCTTGCTCTGAAACAAAATAGCTGAAGACTGAAACCAAAATCTGGCCCTTGGCTTTCTCTGCACCAGTATATTTGGGAATGAAAGGTTTGATACGGCATAGAAACTGTTCCAAATGTGACATATAATCCAGCTGGCCAGGGGGATGTGCACAGAGGAGTGATTTGATTTGTTTCTTTGTTTGGTGTTTGATTCTCTGTATTTGGAAAAGTGGCTGCTTCTTTAAAGATGTCTGTTTCAATAGCATAGGTCATTAGCACCAAGGAAGGAATGAAAATGGGTTTTTAATTTTGGAATTTCGGTATGTATTTTTCTTTGGTTGTTTTTGGTTTTGTTGTGGATTTTTTTCATTTTGTTTGCTTTTTTGTTTTGAATGAAAGAAAAAGAAACATAATCCTACTATGACTTTGAGAGCTTGCAAGGAATAACCTGACATGACTGTAATTTGTATAGTGTTTCTACAGTTGTCATTTGACACTTTCTGTAATTTTGAAGAGGTTTAGAAGTGCTTGACATTAATTTCTTTTATTTTTTGTTTGTGGACTCTTGTTTTAGTATCTTTGCAATCTAAAAGAAACATTGAATATGACAGTCTAAAAATGTCTGTAATGTATAACAATTACATAACTGATGCTGACAATACACTACTAAAGTTTTTTTCTCCTAAAGATAAAGCTTTATAAAATTATTTTGATATACACAAAGTCATACATGCATAGTACTTGTACATTCTATTGAGCCTTCAGAAGTATAGGAATTATCATAGTTTATCATACAATGATCTAAGAGAATACTAACTCTCCAAAAATTGCAAACACTCTTTTTATTTGCAAGTAAAAATTTCAACACCTTATAGACTTCTTCAAGAGCTGAAAGAAAAAGCTTTAAGATTTTTACCCAAATGTAGGACTTATCAGCCTTCAAAAAATCACTACGTCTGTGGAGTCCAAGCATTTTCAGTCTGGTCAGACTACTGTCATTGCACAGAGTAGAAAGAACTTGTGTAACATATGCAAGTTCTTCTAAAACCCAAAAAACTTACAAGAAGAAATATGTAGCTTCCTACCCCGTCAGTATTCCCTCTCTCTGGTCTTATCTCAGTAAGGTGTCCAGTGTCCCAGGCAGAGTTACAAAAAACATCTTATATACAAAACATGATGTAATGAAGTAACAAGTAAGGCACCAAAGTATCATACAGTGGTTTTAAGGATATTTTTTAATTTAATTTCTTTTTAATTTCTGTTCCTGTCTCTGTTAGTACTTATCTTCCTCATTATTGTCTACTGTTGTTCTTGTAAATAAGTGATTTTAATATTTATAATAGATAGCAGTATGAGTCTCTATCCCACATAAGGTAAATTTCTTATTTTGTGTAGCTAAAATGGCTGCATTTATGAATTGGTAGACATTTGGAAAGATAACAGGAGAATAAACATTACATTAATTTCAATTTGTTGTGGTTAACGAGGCAATTATTTTTGTACTTTTCTGTTTCCCTATGTAATTCTAATCTCTGCTTAAAATCCCTAATTTGTAAATGCAGGAGTTTAAACCTATCCTTTATTTCTTATTTATTCCGTATTGAAAATTGTGTCCCTGCTGTTGTTACATGAACATTTTCCATATGTTTCTATATCCTTTCTGTTAATTGAACTTACTATCATGCTTTCATACTGCTTAATAACCTAATACCTCTTTGTACAGGCATTTCTTGCCCACCTGAAAAGAAAGTTAAAGTGACACATTAGATATCTCCCTGCAATGCAGTAGCATCCTACTATGGTCCTGGGGCACCCAGGATCTTCTTGTCAGTGGCATTAACAGCAAAGAGAGAGATTTTTCTGGTTTTTCATTGTGTCCTGTTAGCAGCAGCAGTTTTGAAGTTGTTCATTTCATCTGAGAATCTTGCAATAACTGTAGGTGTTTGGAGATTTACTCTTCATTTGCACACGTGCCCCACTACAAGTAGTGTTCTTTCAGAAATGCCTCATTTCTTTCATGTGAATGTTTTCTTTCTAGAAAGCATACATCTCAAGACCAGCCACATTTTACACAGAAAAGTTCTGAGAAAGGGGGAAGTGGTATAATGAATAGGCAGAAATTAGAATATTAGAATAAACTATGCAATTATAGTTTTATAGTGTATAATATACCTTTAATTACATGTTTAATGTGTATTATATATATTCTTGTGCAGTGTAGTTCTAGCCCAGTTAAGTGTTTTTTGTCAGGCGCCTCTGCTCTATTGGATACATTTTGCATGGCAGGTATTATGCAAAACATTGCATAGCAGCCACCTCACAATAGCGTGAAGTGCAGAACAGGCTGCTAAACATGCCCATGCAGCAGAATAAACTTCTTGCACAGAGTAAGCTTTCTGCTATCACAGCTTGACTGCTGCCAGTACCCAAAATACTTCATTTAAAACTGGCTTGCGTCTTTATGCTACACTGTGTCCTAGTGGGCTTTTATATTTTCCCGTTCCAGGGATTTAAACTGAAGATACCAGTGGAGAACATTTGCAGTTTGTGAGGTGCAAGTGGCCATCCAGGTGAACTGAGATTTAAAGGAATATTAGCTCCTTGGTCTTGCTTAGTTTTGTCCCACCTGTGCATTTATCAGGCCATGAGTCAGCTATGGCTGGAGGTCCCAACATCTTTAATAGTTGGAACATCTTTAAAAGTTGAATTATTTAAGTATTTTCTACTTTCATGCTGTAGTGACACAGAGTAACAATAGCATAGGGGAGTGTATGTGCCAAGAACTCAATTTATACCAGCATTTATTAATTTCAAATACATCTCATGAGAACTCATTTGCATGCATCTGTTTACAAGTGTGAGTGGTTCAAAGTTTTTATATCACTGTATCTAGAAGTTTTCTCTTGGTCTTAGTCATATCTTATCACAATATACATGACAAAAATAATTTTGGAAATAAGGCATTTAATGTTAATTAGCTAATCTATGTCTCTCGTACAAATATTTATATACTCAATGTATCTTACCATAAATGTATAAAACAAAAAGAATATTCAAAACAATGCCACATTCTGTATCAGGTCAGCCAACACAAGAAGATTTTCTTAATATCAGAATTGTAGCTAAATAAGCATTCTGACACAGATTCTAATTCAAAAAAAAAAAAGAAAGCACATAACCACATGTTTAATCCTAAGCATTTGCATTACTACTTTCTGAGATCAAGACTTGTTAAATCTGCCTGCCTTATATAAGGCATAGAGCTGGGGCCATTTTTTTCCCTCTTGGGATCGGCCTATGAACTGGATAGAAAAATTAACTGCATAAATTAAAGTGGTGCTAATAGCTTTATAAGAGAAACAGCTCTTTTAAATGAAAGGGGGGCATCGACAGTAATTTCTGCTTTTGGAGATTATTTTTGTTATCTGAGGTAAATATCTTGTTTGCTTTGCACTGGCCTGTAAATGTATCATGCCAAAAATAGGAGTAAGCAATCTGTAAGCTCTTTTTCTCTTCAAATATATACTGTAAGATTTAAAAAAATCTGCTTTTTAATATGTGTATTTTCAAAAACCTGATTCTTTTTTCATCTGTTTCATAAACTAGGCCAACAATAGACACTTTGAATATTCCTGGCCTGATTGTTTAAATTTAAGCACATTTTTTCAACTATGTGAAAATAAATGTACTTTGGGATATCAAATTTAAAGCTAGCTATGCTGAAAGCAATTTTATTTTTTTGCTATAAAAATAGGTAACTGATGTATTCAATTTTTAAAGTATTTGGAGTATGTACAGTGCAGATACGTACCAGTTAATCCCTATGGTGTTTATATTGATTTGGTGTAGTTATTCTTTACAAACATAGCAGAGGAGCAGGGGAAAAAAAGAAAAACTGTATGTAAATCAG